>ML266862.1:22048-75160 GCA_005239495.1 Nicotiana undulata | reverse complement strand
ATATATGTATGTATGTATTGGATCGGGTTGCACGCCGCAACAGTTATGTGTATTCATGGTACCCGTTGAGTAAGAGTGCTGAGTGTGAGCTTGAACTGTGCTAGTGGAGTCACGAGTGAGTGAGAGACCCTATTCATGAGTGATATTGTGCCCGAGAGGCTATAAATTGTGAGATTACTGCATTTCACTCATTTTTCAGTGAGTTTCCTTAATAAACACGGATTGATGTTTTATGTAAGATTAAATGGGGGAAACTGGAGTTTCAAAGTATTTGGAAGAATGTGGACTTTTGATTTACTCGATTTGTGTTCACTGGCACCTGTTTTTATGAAATTATGATTTTAAATGCACTCAAGTTTTTAGTTACTTTGGTTACTTACTGAATTGGCGTACTCACGTTACTCCCTGCACCTTTGTGTGCAGATCCAGGTATCAGGCCAGCTCGCTAATTGGCTTCTCGTGTTCTTTGGAGTTGATTCAGGGAAGGTAGCTGCTTAGCGTCCACATCTTACCTTCTTCCTGTTCCATTTCATAGACTTTTAGTACTTGGGCCTGTATTAGTAGCAAAGTCACATTTTTGATACCTTGTATTTACAATATTAGGTGCTCATGACAGTTGACTCCAGAGGTCTGGGGTGGTGTTAGACTTACTCGTTTTGGTTATTTCTCTTGTTGAACTTGCCTTAAAAAGGAAATCTTTATCAGAATATGAGGATATATTTATTATAAACGGAAAATGTTGATTTTATTGTGTTAGAGGGCTAGCCTAGTTTCACGATAGGCGCCATCACGACCCTTATTGATTTGGGGTCGTGACAAGTTGGTATCAAAGTACTAGGTTGCATAGGACTCAACAGTCATGAGCAGGTTTAGTAGAGTCTTGCGGATCAGTACAGAGACGTCTGTACTTATCTTTGAGAGGCTACAGAACCCTTAGGAAAAATCTCACATTCTTGAATTTTTGTCGTGCTTATCCACTTATTCGGCCAAAAGCGTAACTCTTGAAATTCCTTCCATGTATTCGAATGCGCACGTGAGCGCTCGGTATCAGCTATGCATCGACGACTTGTGACTTCCATGGATGAGATGTGATTTTTAGCATGTTGATGATGGACCAGTCGAGAGGACTTGAGGCCAGATTTTGTCTGTGGCTTGAGTGCTGAGATTTCGTTTGTGTGAGAACATGTGTTTGGGAGACTTATATGTCCGTTTGTTCCCTTATTGATGGGACTTTGTGACTAGATGACTACATGGTGAGTGTGATCTGATGGTTAGGCGTGTTCAGGTTGTTTAATTGTGACAAAATGAATTGGCGGGATATGTAGCAAGAACCATTGAGTATTTGACTTCTGTCTGGAGCTGGCATATTGCCTCGAGTTGTGCGTGTATTGGAGGACCTCTCATGTTGTTTAGATATGTAGTGAAGCGGATCCTTCTGTTGTGTTATGAGTTCCTGGTGATGTCTTTTGGGCTGACCAATGCCCCAACAGTGTTCATGTATTTGATTAACAGTGTATTCAGCCGTGTTATAACCCCCCCCCCCCCCTTTGTTGTTATATTCATTGATGGCATCCTGGTGTACTCACGTAGCCATGGGTAGCATACTCAGCATTTGAGGATGGTATTATAAGAATTTAGGGAGGAGAAACTCTATGCAAAGTTCTCCAAGTGTGAATTTTATGCTCAGTTCAGTAGCATTCTTGGGGAACGTGGTGTCCAGTGAGGGTATCCATGTGGTCAGACGAGTGTGGGGTAGAGATTCCAGAAGCTCAAGATTTCCTTGACCACATCTCCAGTGTTAGTTCTGCCATCAGCTTCAGGTTCTTATACCGCGTATCTTAATGCCTCGAGGATAGGCCTTGGTTGTGTTTTAATGCAGAAGGGTGTAGTGATTGCGTGATAGTTATGATCTTTGGGAGGGTATAAAGATGATATCAGTTGACTAAGCAGGCGAGGTTACCTCCCGCAGGGTGTTCTGAGGTTGTGTGGCCCTTGGGTGGTTTTGTAGCAAGTCCTCTTTATCGGTAATTGATATATGTTGCAATTTGAGTTAGGTCTCTTGTGAGAGTTGGCATTGGATGTTACAATGATGAATGCGAGATTTGCATACGATTTGAGATACTAGACAGTTTGTGTAATATGAGCTTATCAAGGATTTAGTGAATCTCACTGCAGTATGGTGGCAGTGATAGCGTATGTGCATTGGGAGTTATTGTTTGTCTTGATCTTTGGCTTTGAGCCAAGTGGGGGAATCTGTTAATGACGAGTTGATTGCACGATTATGTTTTGTAGTGGTTTCGGTTCGAGGTATATTGGTAAACCAGTTATGACCTGCAGAGGTGGAGTCTGGGAATGACTCGAGTAATAGAAATTCTTCGATATAGGTTGTAATGTACTCTACGGGTAAATGGAATTTATTAAATGATTGAGTTGTAATTGTAAAAAGTGTAGTGTGTACAGTGTATGAGTTTGCTTGTTGCTTCAAATGGGTGGATCACCTTCTAGTATGTGGTTTGCAAACGGGGTCAAGTCATTATGTCTGCTTGGTCAGTGTAATTGAAATTGCGTGGAGTGAATGACGCTCGAGAATGGTTCCGACGGATTCACGGATATATGAAGCAATTGAGGATCTTCAAGGTGTGACTTGGGCTAGAACTGAGATTTATGTGGAGGGTGTCAAGGCTTGTGGTGTCTTTACCATAGATTCTATCTATCAATATTAGGAAAGTGAAGGTAATGACTTTAAATTCGCAGGAAGTCTCTTCAGGGTAAGTATTTCTAATGTGGTGCGTTTGGGGATATTTGAGAGAGTATTCATCGACTTATGAGCCTTAGACGGTATATTTTTTTTATGCTCGGGTTTTATGTGGTGAGTCTGTCTTGAGAATTGCAGTATTATGGCAAGGAGAAGTATCAATTCGAAGGTAAGTCAGAAGGAACTTGGATAAATAGGGCAGATTGGTAGTAGGTCGGATCGGCATGACAAGGGATATGATTAGTTCTTTGGGTGTTTATGAGGTAATGAGCTTTTACATGTATTTCTTAGCAACGCTCTTGGGTTTCGGTGACCTGCGTAGCTTGGTTGAGTTAGAAGGATTCATTCCTGACAGTTGGTGTTGTACAAATAGGATTCGGAGGGTTCTTGATGGCTTGTACCACTAATAGAGATGTATATTTCCTACCAGTGTGAAGAGCATGTGATGTATAGTGATTTTGCTTCTAGATAGGATCAAATGTAAAGTTCTCCGCTAGTTGGGCTCGTAGTTGCTTGTGGCTCGGAAGAGATTATGAAGTTCTCATATTTATCATAGGATGGCATGGCGTATGAGGTATGTTGTGTAGAGTTGAGATTTTTCATATGTGAGGTCACAGTTCTGTGCTGGAAGGAAGGTCAGAAATTCTCAGGCAATATTGGCAGTTCAGACGACTAGGTAAATGATATCACTAATTGGTGTAGCTTGATGAGGGTATACATTTCAGAAAAACGGTAATGTGTTGAGTTAAGGGTATTTCATTGGAATTTCGGTGCTCCTTTGTTGGATTGACTGCTGATATTCAAGTTTGTTTGGTGGTACAGAAGAATTTTAGGAGTACCCCTCGTGGAATGATTGAATATTAGAGGTGTGTTATATATTCGAGCAGTGTAGCTGGGATCGGATATGGTGATTCGTATGCTTGATGGATTGGGAGAACTGAAAATCTTCGTGATTGGATGGTTTTGTGGTTGTGGACCGTGAGGAAATAGCTAAGGTTAGTCAGAGAGTAATATGTGCTATGATTCAGTTGTGAACCTTCAAAGAGTTATTTATCTATTGTGGGCGACAAGTTGATTTAGGGCCTATTGGTAGGCCTAGTACGGATGTGTGTTCTGCACAGGGTCGGAATTGTTGACTCCGAATTGCTATTGTTGAGGGGTATTCCATTCGATTGTCATTGAGTTTATTCGTTTTCTAGAGTGATCTATGAGTTACCCTTCGGGGTTGCGAGGAGTTGTGATTGTTGGTTATATGCACATATGGTGCGGTTCTAATTGGACTTTATAGCTGGATTTGAGTAAGGTAAGAAATTGGGTATTGCGGGATTGATATGTATTGGTTATGTTCTTTCGGGTTTGTGTGGCATGGTATCGTCTGATTTTCCGTGGTTATGGCAATGCACTTGGAGTACTTGATGTTAAATTGTGCATGGTTATTGATTTTGAGCTGGGTGGCTTGAAGTATTTCATGTGGACCAGCGGTTGGTTGGGATCACGCATTGTAGCGGAGTTATGTAGAGGTATGACCCTTAGTGTCAGATTCGTGTGTCTTGATTTTACGATGTGTGCCAGGCTCTTAGCATGGTGTTGTGATGGTAATTGTTAATGGCAGGATAGTCCTCTCGTGTGAATCTTTTTTATTTTATGATTTGAGCTCTTAGGATGTTGTTATTGAGTGCACAAGTTGAACAAGTTATGGCTCTAGATGGTATTGATGCTGATCGGACGAATGGTTGGTAGTTTCTACGTGTTTCTTTCATCATCGGCACCATATGAAAGTGTTATAGCGAGGCTTGATAAGAGGTTATATACCGGTATTAGGTGCAACTATTGTGATTAGGCGTTATCGCTATGATTGTTTGCGTCATGTGGTATATCATGTGATTACATCTTGGGTTACGGATAGGGCTTGATACATCGTGCTCAGACTATTTCAGCTTATAGTTGTGGAATTTTGATCTCGTAAATTATTTCAGAAGTGGAAATTTGGTTCTAAGGTTAATAGGACATGATGGATTTCGAAATTTCAGCTATGTTGTGCTATTGGACCTACATGGGATAGGGTGACGTGGGATCACCCCGGGAATGTGCATGGTAGGTTACACGACAAATTTTGGCGGTTTTTGGAACAACTCTAGGCACGTTCGAGGACGAATGTATGTTTAAGTGAGGGAGATGTAACGAACCGGTCGGTCGTTCCGTAGAATTTGCCCGTTATTCCTATTTCTTCCTTGTCATGTGTTGTTTAGACTGTTTATGATGTGTTGGGGTCAGTTGGTTCGGGTTCGGAATGATCGTAGTGAGAATTGAGACACTTAGTCTCTTAAATTGGCTTAATAGTTGAAAAAGTCAATGAGGAGTTGACTTATTGGTAGACGAACTCAGATTGTGGATTTTATGGCTCAGAAGCTTCTTTAGGTGATTTGGGACTTAGGAGTGTGTTCGGAATGTTATTTTGATGTCCGGTGTAGAATTAGGCTTGAATTTGTGGAAGTTAGTTTTGCGATTTCCGGTCGGCAGTAGAAAATAGGCTATCGGGGTTGGAATAGAATTCCGAAAGTTGGAGCAGGTTCGTAAAGTCATTTTGGATATGTGTGCAAGTTTTTAGGACAATCGGATGTGTTTTTGATGGTTTCAGCATCCTTGGTGAAATTTAGAAATTTCAAAGTTCATAGGCTTGAATTTGATGTGATTTTGGTGTTTTTGCGTTGTTTTTGGTGTTTCGAAGGCTCGACTAAGTTTGAATGAGGTTATGGGATGTGTTGGTATGTTTGGTTGAGGTCCCGGATGCCTCAGGGGAGTTTCAGATGGTTAACAGGGTGATATTTGGCTTTTAGAAATAGTTGTTCTGGTGTGTATTTGCTGCAGAAGGTTTTACCCTATGCGTTCGCGGAGGTGGTCTCACGCTCGCATAGGGGGATTGGGTTGCTGAGGAAAATTGTTCTATGCGATCGCGGCTTAGGGGGTGCGAACGCGGAGAGTTGGGCTGGCTGGTCATCGCGAACGCGGGGGATGGAGTGCATTCGTGTAGAGTAAAAGGCAGCTAAGGACCCCAAGCCCTTTGGCCTGTGCGATAGCGTAGGAGCCCACATGTTCACGAAGGTCTGGGATGTTTGAGCAATGTGTTCGCGTGGCTGTGTGGTGCGTTCGTGTAGAGGAGAATTAGGGGCCAGTTGGAAATGTTCTATGCGAACGCGGTTATAGTGATGCGTTCGCGATGAGTAGAAGTGTTGGGCAGAAAGTTTAATTTTCAAAAGCGAGGGTTTTAGGCCATAACTCAAAAACCCATTAGAGAGCTCGGGAGAAGGAGGAAATTGAAGGGATTTTCAGTGGGATTATTGAGGTAAGTGTTCTTCAATCACATTTGAGTTAATATCATGATTTAGCCTTGATTTTTATTATGTAAATTGAGGAATTAAAGTGGAAATTGGGGGAAAATGGAGGAAAATTTGGGAATTTCTTTGATGATTTGAATGGGCAATTGAGGTTGGATTTTGGTAAATTTGATATGGGTGGACTCGTGATGGAAGGAGGATGCTAGTTTTGTGATTTTTATCGAATTACGAGACGTGGGCCCATAGGTCGGGTTTGGCCAATTTCGGGAATTGTGCCTAATTCTGGTAGTTTTCGATTGGGATTCGTCTCCCTAGCATATTTTGATGCTATTAATTTGATTTTGATAGACTTGGAGCATTTGGGAGCCGATTCGAGGGAAAGGAGCATCACAGAGTAGTTTTCAGACTGTTTTGAAGCAAGTAACGATTGTAACTCTAAACCTGAGGGTATGAAACCCCGGTATTTTATGATGTTTTGGTAAATGAGGTGACGCACATGCTAGGTGACGAGCGTGTGGGCGTGCACGGATAGGGATTGTGACTTGGTCTGTCCCGTAACGACTATTAAGCCGCGAATTCGATTTGAAACCTTACGATATTCTGTATTGTAGAAATTTATACTTGTTTATGGACTGTAAACCATGTTTGGGGCCTTGTGCCGATCTGTTTAGACCCTCAGGGGTATTTTACACTATTCTCACACTATCTTGATAAAACATTTATGAACTCAGTCATATTTACTACTTGTTGTTATTTTCACTGTTACCACACTGTTTTTAAACTCTGAGAGGTATTTTGGGCTGAGTCTCATGAGTTGCGATGAGTCGCTCGAGTGGCTTGTGAGGATGATTGAGTGAGGCCGAGAGCCGAGTATGTGAGGATAGTTATGGGTCGGGCTGCACGCCGCAATAATATATATTACATATGGATCGAGCTGCACGCCACAATAATATATATTATATATGGATCGGGCTGCACGCCGCAGCAATATATATATATTGGATCGGGCTGCACGCCGCAACAATATAGCGCTTGGGCCGTAGGAGCCCCTCCGGAGTCTGTACACCCCTAGTGGGGCGCAATCGACTATTACATGGATCGGGTTGCACGCCGCAGCAGTATATATATATATATATACACCGCAACAATTATGTGTATTCATGGTACCTGTTGAGTGAGAGTGCTGAGTGTGAGAGATGCTATAAATTGTGAGATTACTGCTTTTAACTCATTTTTCACTGAGTTTCTTTAATAAACACAAATTGATGTTTTATGTAAGTTTAAATGGGGGAAACTGGAGTTTCAAAGTTTTTGGAAGAATGTGGACTTTTGATTTACTCTATTTGTGTGTTTTTATGAATTATGATTTTAAATGCTCGTCACTACACTCAAGTTTTTAGTTACTTTGGTTACTTACTGAGTTGGCGCACTCACGTTACTCCCTGCACCTCTGTGTGCAGATCCAGGTACCAGGCCAGCTCGCTAGTTGGCTTCTCGTGTGCTTTGGAGTTGATTCAAGGATCGAGGTAGCTGCTCAGCGTCCACAGCTTACCTTCTTCCTATTCCATTTCATAGACTTTTAGTACTTGGGCCTGTATTAGTAGCAAAGTCACATTTTTGATACCTTGTATTTACAATATTAAATGCTCATGACAGTTGACTCCAGAGGTCTAGGGTGGTGTTAGACTTACTCGTTTTGGTTATTTCTCTTGTTGAACTTGCCTTAAAAAAGAAATCTTTATCAGAACATGAAGATATATTTATTATAAACGGAAAATGTTGATTTTATTGTGTTAGAGGGCTAGCCTAGTTTCACGATAGGCGCCATTACGTCCCTTATTGATTTGGGGTCGTGACAGTGATATACTCATAATATAACTCAACAAAATCAATTCTAATATTCCTCATTATCAACCCAATTAATTATAATGATACAGTTGTATATAACTATTGCATTTAACTTTTATATTTAGTGTGTTTCAATATTTGTGTTTTTAGTCGAATTCATTAGATTCAATGTTTGTATTTACTGTATTCGCTATTTTGTATTTAATGTATTCAAATGTATTTGTATTAACAACATTTTAGTTATTCCTAATACATGTTATTACTGCTGTATTCAGTACATTTCATTGGTTGTATTCACTGTATTCCTATGTGTATTTTACCGTACTTTAAAATTAAATGTATTCACTGCTTATATTCGGTTCTACTTCAATGTTTGTATTCAGTGTATTTCAATATTTATATCATGTATTCATGCATACTTTATGTACAATATGCATGAATACATGTATATTCATCTGTATTAAGAAAAATACAGACCTTCGATATACATAAATACATGCAAAACACACACACACACACACACACACACACACATATATATATATATATATATATACAAAAATACAATATATTTGAGTTTTTTGTACATAATACAAATTTATTTATATCATTGTATGTTACTAAATAGCAAAGAAGAAAAGAAAGTTCGTCGGAGATGGCATTTTTCGGCTAAGAAGAGAAGAAAGTTCGTCGGATCCGTACAAAATACAATATCTTTCGTTCATGTTACAGTACCAATGCTCTACGCGGATTATTAAGACATCATTTTTGCTCCCAGCGCAGTGGCTCTAGCCTAAGAGCGACGAGCCCCTCCTTGCTATAGAGGAATCTGATTTTGAAGAAAAGGTCCGTCATTCCCCTCTTTCTCCCAACAGTTTAGAAGTATTTCCAATTGCAGTAACCCTCGAGGATTTGATCAGAGAATTCACAATTAGAAGCAGGTATTTTTCTCATAGAGAGGGAGAAAGAAGTGAGAGAGAAAGAAGAAAAATTCTAAGAGAGAATCATGTATTAATTGAAAGAAAGAGAGGAAAAATATATATTGCATATTTCATGTCTCAATGGTAATATACACGATAAATACCTATTTTGCAATATAATATAAAAGATAACTATAGAAAATAATATTTTAAAATACTTTTGATTTATAATAAATATGGTGTATAACTTTACTATAAGAGGTAAAATTTCCTAATTGTAATATTGTAAATGGCCATGATGCCATTTCCCCTTGTTATCAGAGATGTATTTAAATTCTTCCATTGTACCAAGTTACCATCCCCATATTTGATCTTCATCTTTTTCTCTTAACTTGACTTTTTATATTTTTATGAATTAATACTTTGCTTAGATACGGTTCATTCAGAGCTCTTTTACTATATATATTCATGTTAAAAAATGGGAAAATAGTTGTAAAGTCGTATATAGTATTTCCTTCGGTCCAAAATAAGTAATTTTTTGGTTGTTTTTACACAGATTAAAAAATCCACCTTTTAGCATTAATTAATAATGAAATTGATCATATTAACCTTTACTATCCCACATAAATACTTCGAACACATACTCCAACACTATTTACTCCAAGGGAAATGTAGGAAAAAAATAATTAATAGATTCTCGAAATCTGGAAAAATTACTTATTTTGGACCACAAAAAAGGTCAAAAAATCACTTATTTTGAACCGGAGGGAGTAATAAATAAAAGCATGTAATAATTATGCCATTAAATCTCTTCCTCTTCTCCTTATTAATATCCATACAATTTATATTTATACTTTGTGTGTTATTTGTAGAATGATACTCTAATCATCAATAGCCTTCTTCTTCCCCCATCTTTTTAATTTTCTTCTGGCCTTCCAAATCATGAATATTAAAATTCAATTTAAGATGGGATCCATGCCAGACAATGGAGAAGCTAGTCATCACCGGAACTTCGGAAGTGGCGTAAGTGAAATAACACTCATAGGAGTAAAAGCACTATCAATATAATATGTGTTATTTGTAGCTCACGGCCCTTTACAATTTATAATTTTAAAAAATGATCCAACACACTAGACATTCCATCCAAAGGAAGAAGCTTTACCCATGAGTAATTACTCTGATCTCGACTTAGACTCTTGCCTTTTTGTGTGAGTCTTTGTATGTTTCTTTCAATAAGGTTTAGTCGATTATGAGAAAAGATTCAAATAATTATTATACACAAAGTATAAAATTTTAGCAATGATTTGCTCTTCTATAAAGATTAATATACAATATATTTTGATTGTTCATTTTGTCTATAATTAAAATTATTTAATTCTATCTCTCTTTAAAATAGTTTGATTAACATGAAAATACAAAAACAAATTCATTAAGAAATATAATTGTGGTCTCTTAATTTTCTCTTTTAAAGGTTTATGTTAAATAATATCACTTTGATCTTGCACTCTTTTCCTTTAAATTTTGCTTATACCTAGCTGATGGTAGGCTAGGAACCCGTGTTTTATCTACATTTTGCGTTCTAATTACCGTACTTTATTCTTTATTTGAGATTAAATAAGGATGATTTGCACTTATTATGTGTATTATGCTTTGTAGGAGGTGATTCCGCGTTAGGAAGCAATTTTGGAGCTAAAATGGATGATTTGAAGCTTTGAAGTCAGAGTAGAAGTCCAAGAAAATGAATGAGAATCGCGTTTGGAAGTCAAGGACCAAGTCTGGATGTTAAAAATAGGAGAAAATTCCTATCTGAAAAAATTGCACTACCCGATCGATTTTGGGATTGATGTCTTTCCAGACACTCAACCTATATTGATTCCATCTTATAGAATGACCCCAACTGAGTTGAAAGAATTAAAGGAACAATTGAAAGATCTTCTAGAGAAGGGCTTCATACGACCGAGTGTTTCACCTTGGGGTGCTATGCCCCCCGATCCCTATTGAGCGAAAGAGTTGCTTGGTGATCCCTAGGTTGCAGCACGTCCGATCGTTAACTCCTCGCGTCGCTGCCGCCGTTTCTAGGACCGACTGATGCCTTACCTGCACAGGTACCTACATAGTGTAGTCTCGGTCGCACATTCAACAAAGCGTTCGGAATCATGTGCCTTCCAGAACCAGGAGTATTCGATCCCGTTGCGTACGATTAGCCAGCCTTGCGACGGCAAAAGGATTAGACGTCCCCCATGCTACGGTTCCCTGCGGTCCAAACCTGGTGCCGCTTTAGGTTAGGGAGCTGGACGGTAATAGCTCCTCCGCATCCCAAAGCGCGCTGCCCCTCTAGGCGCACAACACTAAGTAATCCAAGCCAACCCACATTACTGACTAACGGTCACCGGTTCTCTTTGTGAGGAAGAAAGATGGTTCATTAAGAAAGTGTATCGACTATCGGTAACTCAACAAAGTCAAAATCAAGAACAAGTACACATTCCAAGAATTGATGACTTGTTCGATCATTTACAATATGCTAAATACTTCTCCAAGATTGAATTGAGATCGAGATATGACCAGTTGAAGATAAGAGAAAAAGATATTACGAAGACGACTTTATAACTTCGATATGGACATTTTGAATCTACGGTGATGTGCTTCGGGTTAACGAATGCTCCAACAACTTTCATGGATCTTATGAATCGAGTTTTCAAGCCTTTCCGCGATGTACCCATGATAGTGTTCATTGATGATATTCTTGTGTACTCACGGAGTCGAGAGGTAGAGAGACTTTGCAAACACTTAAGGATAGTGAGTTGTATGCAAAATATTCAAAAGAGCGAGTTTTGACTTGAGTCTGTGGCTTTGTTGGGTCATGCAGTGTCTAGTGAAGGAATTAGAGTTGATCCGCAAAATATAGAAGCCGTGAAGAATTGGCCAAGACCTACAATGCCGATAGAGATTCGTAATTTTTTGGGTTTGGACGGTTACTATAGAAGGTTTGTGGAGGGGTTTTCTTTTCTTGCTTCTCCATGACCAAGTTGATTGAATAGGCGGCCAAATTCCAATGGCCGGATGCTTGTGAGAAGAGCTTTTTGACCACAACATTGGTGTTGACCTTATCAGTTGGTTCGAATGGGTTTGTGGTATATTGTGATGCGTCAGGAATAGGTCTGGGATGTGTACTAATGCAACATGATAAAGTTGTTGCTTATGCTTCCAAGCAACTTAAGAACCACAAAAATAATTATTCGACTAATGATTTGGAGCTTGCAGCGGTGGTTTTTGCATTGAAGATTTAGCGTCGTCATTTGTATGGTGTTCATGTTGATATATTCACGGACCACAAAAGTCTCCAATACATTTTTAAACAAAGATAGTTGAACTAAAGGCAAAGAAGATGGCTTAAGCTACTCAAAGGTTACAATATCAACATTTTCTAATATCCGAGAAAGGCTAATATTGTAGCCGATGCTCTCAGCCGGAGGTCAATGGGGAGTTTGGCTTACTTGGATGAATCCAAAAAGCCAATGGTGAAAGATCGATGTTCACCAATTAGCAAGTTTTGGAGTTCGACTCATGGACTCCGATCAAGGTAATGTAGTTGTGTGAAATGGCGCTGATCCTTCTCTAGTGGTAGAGGTAAAGGAAAAACAATATGATGATCCTTATTTGGTGCAATTGAAGGAAGGAATTTACAAGAACAAGACATGACTTTTGCACTTGGGGTGAATGATGGTGCGGTGAGGTACCAAGTTTGATTATGTGTCCCTATATTGATGGTCTTAGAGAGAGAATCATGTCTGAGACACACAACTCGGTGAGCTCTATACATATGGGTTTCACAAAAATGAACAATGATCTCAAGGAGATTTATTGGTGGAATGACATGAAGAAGAATATAGTTGACTTTGTGGCTTGCCTAAGTTCTACGATAGGCACTATCACGATGGTTGGTTTTTGGGTCGTGACAATTAGCAGTAACCAAACACATAAAATTTATGAACTTGTTAGAAGAGAACATGGTAAGAAATCGAAATCAAAAGTAGAAAGACAAAAGGAAAATTATCATTGAATTGAAGACATATAGATAGGCGTAGGACGCGATTGATGAATACATTGGGACAAAGGAATCATGTAGTATTTTCGATGAGAGTTCACATTGAGTAAACAATACTCCTATTCAAGATTAGCAAACAATATTTACACAAAAAAGATATATAATTCATGTGTATTGGAGAAATCAAATACTTACTGCTGTATATAGATATATAAGTGTCGAAGTCATAGGGGCAATAGATTTTTAAAGAGAACGAAACAAAAAGGTGCAACTCTTCGGGAGCGAACAACGGTTGTCGCTTACTCGATTCTGGATTCTTCTCTGGTTCTGTTAGGAATGGCTTTGTCAGCCAGCAACGTTGGATTGTTCTATAGAAGCAGCAACTAATTGTAGATTTGCGGTCTCAAAATTCTAAATGAAATCGGTTGGAACATCATAGTAAGGAAATGTCACATACATACTACCAACGTAAACCTGTGACCTAAATGAAACGTACCAATTTCAGATCTTGCTCTTTCACATTAGAATTACTCTACTTATCTTTTGAGTCTTGTATATCCATAGGGATTTATAAGGGAGTGAAACTAAAAGGTGCAACTCTTCCAGAGCGAGCAACAATTGATGTGAATTCTTTCAATCGGTGTGATTCCATCGGTGGAGGACCCAAAATTTTGTGCAAGCAGAAGTACATAACTTTAGTCGTAAAATATTAGTTGTCAAGTGGGTTCAAATTAAATATTTATACAAAATTTACGTCCGCCACTGGATTCCATTGCTTAGTTTTTTTGGACAAGTATGATAATTTTTGTTATTTATTAGAATATTTAGGTAATTTAACTTTTAGCTTTTGAGGTTCCCACTTTTATAATTACAATAGATAGATAGATATAGTTATAGATAAAATAGATTGATAATACATGAGAAAATTTTAGAAGAATTTTGGAGCCACAAAACTGTTTGAACTAGGAATTCCCCAGTTAAAACATTAAGAATTTGCGAGTTGACAGTCTCAGATTCAGATTCACAGGATAATCGCCATGAGGATAGCTATAATTAAGAGAGATGCAGGGAAGTAAATCCTTCATTCATATACAACGAGTTTCAATGACCCTTTTACAAGAAAATAACCTTACAATTGTTACAAAGATCTAATACTTCCATGTTTTATTTACTAATTCCTTGTGATAATTCATACACATCTCCTATAAAAAGGGACATATAACCAAGAAGATTTGTCAACTGTAACGGCTCACAAAACAGATCTCTCCAATGTTGGGCTAAACTAGCCCAAAGACACTCTTAACATGATGTGATATTGTCCGCTTTGGGCCAAACCCGCACGGTTTTCCCAAAAGGCCTCACACCATTAAGAGATCTCTACACCTTATGTGCAGACTCCCAATCTTTTCAGCTACCAATGTGGAACTTTGTTCGCACACCCAACATCCAATTTATTCTCCATGCTCTGCTAATAGAGTAATAATAGTATTTCATTAATCATCGGTTCCCATTTTTCCGTGTAAAGTTAAATCACTTAATCTTGTTTTAGCGTGTAAACTGTAATGAACCTTTTTATTTTTTTGCTTCATAATACGACACATCTAAAAGTTATGGTTTTGATTGGGTAATTATGTGGAATAATTAAGTTTCAAACTTATATGGTTAAGCTTCAATAAACCCTAATCTCCAAAATGTTGGTGCCACTTAAGCTCTGAGTTTTAGCACTTGATCGTCTAATATTTCATTTAATTACAACATTGTTTGCTTCCCCAACTAAGTGGAGTAAAAACTTAGCTGCACTTGGTGCATACATCAAAGCATTGAGTGCATGAGAAGGTCCTTCATATGTCACTAGGGAAAAACTGATCAATTCATACCGATCAACGTTGCTCGGTTACCAAAACTCCAAAAGCGACCAAAAAATCGTTCAATACGGAAAAACAATTCAATTCTCGGGAGAGTAATGTTTTTTTCCTTTTTCTTTTTTAACCTATCATTAAAGTGTTTACGATTAGATAAAAAACTAAGCAATTAGAATCAAATTTTCTTTTAAACTATAAAAGTATATACAGAGCGTACACGTGATCTTGTAGGGTAATCATGACACAAATAGGGTAATTAAAACTGTGAATTACAAATCTATCTTTTTAACTTAATCTTACTTTCAGTAATGTCCAATCCAACCATGTATAGGTAATAATCTTTCCCGCGTTAGAATCATCAGGAAAAGGTTTAAGGTCGGAAGGAACCAAGAAAGTCCACATTTTGATTTTCCTTTAATTATGGAGAATCTTTCATTACTTTATCCTAAAATGTTGAGACTTTCAAATTGATGGTTACTTGTTGAAGATGAGAGATTTGAGAGGCTGTTAAGATGTTACTTAATGTTGAATACGTCTCATATTGTTAATAATTACCAGTACATTTGTTTTCTTGCCATTGGTTAACAACACAACAAATATTGTAGGAACAGTAGTTGTTGCATTAGTATCACAAGAAATACAGTACACATAGAGAAAGCAATAATTCCTAAGATCACCAATTTCTTTTTTTGAGTATAACGTCTGAAATCGTAAAAATAACAGGAGCAAATTTATAAAGCAATACACCTTTTTCCGTTGTTTTGACAGCGTAAAAGAACTTTTACGTACATTATTGAGTTTAGGAGCAGAAGTAGAGTTTTACTTATGGTTCAGACGAGGCCAGGCCAATAGCTTTTGCATATACTTTATATTTGCATTAGAAAATTATTAAGTATGTGTAAATATTTTAATTCCGAACTCAATAACTGGGTACGGTGGCAAGTTCATAACCTATAAATTTCAAAGTATGTTCCGCTTCTAATTGAGTTGCCTAAAAATAGTTATAGGTAATCGTCCATAAGAATGAAATTTGTGACCTACAAAATAAGACATGTTACTTAAAATACAATGTCAATATATATAACAGGTAGACCCAAACTTGTTTGAAATTGAGTTGCATTTGTTGCTGTCGTCAACTTCGTCAATATATATATATATATATATATATTGAGACATTGAGTGCGTAGGTCTCTATCTATTGAGCCAGTTGAAAAGAAGGAAAACATTATCTAGCTTCATATCTTGCTCTGCTGTACAAGAAAATCAAACATAAATGGCTTCTTTTTCTTCTTCGTCTTCTTTTAATTCCTTAGCAGTAGTTTGCATTTTGCTTGTAGTTTTCAGCTTCTCCAAATCAAATGCTCAGACGTTGAATGCCAATTTTTATTCATGTACATGTCCAAATGTTTCCAACATTGTCCGAAATGTAATTCAGCAAGCCTTGCAATCTGATGCACGTATTGGCGCTAGCCTCATTCGACTCCATTTCCATGATTGTTTTGTTAATGTAATGTTGCTAATTATTTCTAGTTCTTTCTTACTGGAAGTGACAGATCCAATCATGAGTTTGCGAGTTAGAATAAATACGTGAACTCATATACTGTTGACCCTATGTAGCTTCGCCCCTGCATATACAGCAAATACATACTAGAACTCATAATGTTTAAATTAAATTCTGAATTTGTCACCGGTTATTGGTACTATCTTGAACTGGTTTTATGGTTTTAACGCGATTACTCATTTTATTTAATTTTATGTTGTGTATGTGAATGATCAGGGTTGTGATGGTTCAATATTGTTGGATAATAATGTAACAACCAATATAAAAAGTGAGAAAGATGCAGCTCCGAATGCAAATTCCATAAGGGGTTTCAATGTTGTTGATAACATTAAAACTGCTGTTGAAAAGTCTTGCCCTGGTGTTGTCTCCTGCGCTGACATTCTTGCTCTTGCTGCTGAAGCCTCAGTTTCTCTGGTGTGACATTATTCACTTACCTTACTCTTTTCAGCTTTTAACTTGAAAAACTCTGTTTTCAACTTCAACCAAATTAAACACGTAATGTTTCTTTTATCTTTTTCAGATGTTAAAAAAGAATTATGAATCAAGTTTTTTCTGATCATTCTTTTTTATGGCCGGCCGGGGCGCAGGCAGGTGGTCCTTCATGGAATGTCTTGTTAGGGAGAAGAGACAGCAGAAAAGCAAATCAAGCAGGAGCTAATACTTCTATTCCTTCTCCTTTTGAAGGCATAAACAACATTACTGCAAAGTTTTCTGCTGTTGGCCTTAACACTACTGATCTAGTCGCCTTATCCGGTAAATACTCTTCTACCCTTGCTACTCTACCTATATGTAAAAAATTTAAACTATTAATCAGGTTACCTAAAATATTTCCTGCTACAACATGTTAATATACTAATAATGTACATTATTATTCTACATAAGTTATATTCCTAGAATATATATATATATATATATATATGTATCAACTAATTAACCAAGTTTAAATCATAAGCAATTTAGGTTGACTATATAAATTATCCGCTCTATGAAATAAACACGGGCAAAGCTACGTGGATACAAAGACTTCAACTGAATCCCCTTCACTAACAAATCATACTGCGTAAATAGGCCAACAATAATGAACGTTTTCCCTTATATATAGTGGCGAAGGAGGTTCCAAAAGTACTCTAGGTTCCTGGATTAGTTCCTGACCCTGTCACTAGTCATATACATATGCAAAAATTGTTAACACTATATTTTTCTCCATTAGGTGCTCATACATTTGGACGTGCACAATGTCGCGTATTCAGTGGCAGGCTTTACAATTTCAATGGCACTGGAAATCCCGATTCCACTTTAAACACTACTTACTTAGCCAATTTAAGGCAAATATGTCCTAAAAAAGGAAGTGCATCTGCCTTGGCTAATCTTGATCTTACAACTCCAGATAAATTCGACAACAATTATTTTGATAATTTGCAGAATAAACAAGGTCTTCTGCAGTCAGATCAAGAGTTATTTTCAGCAGCTGGTGCAGCAACAGTCTCCATTGTTAACACATTTAGCAGTAGCCAAAATGCCTTCTTTCAGAGCTTTGTGCAGTCAATGATCAATATGGGAAATATTAGTCCATTAACAGGGACCAATGGAGAAATTAGATCAGATTGTAAGAGAGTCAATTAAAGCAAGCTTTATTTGTTTAGGTTATTTCAAGTTCAACCATATAAGGAGATTCATTACGTCAAGTTAGCAGGTTTTGTTGTGTGCTTATGTACCGGTCCGGGCCGGAAAAGGGTTGACTCAGCCCCTTTAACACCCTTACCTATATTGTATCTTAAATTATTAAAAATATAATTGCTGAATATGAACGAACAGTTGTCTAACACACAGTAAATGGTGATTAGATGTATGAACGGATCTGCTCCGGTAATATTCAATAGTGGGCTTGATGCTTGCCATGAGTTCATAAAACATTTGAAGGACTAGAATTTTGCTTCTATTTTAGAAAGACAAAGTAAATATATAAATACAAATAGAGAAAACCCAACAGAAACAGTTTGACATGAATTTTATTTCTTAAGTGTTTTTATTTACATAAAAAGATAAATAGAAATAAACTTGTGAAAGAGTTGGTCACAATTTTTTTTATTAAATAAGTGGCATTGATTTCATGTAATCGTGAATTTCATTTTATACTAAAAGAAAACAAAGTATAGGGTTCGATTTGTTTGTAATCTTTTTCTAATCATGCTAAACCATTCTCGTTCGATTGTTCTATTTTTTATTCATTTTACCTTTTTAATAGAAATAGTAAATATTATAATTAAAGAATAATGAATCTGGTCCCTTTAATATTTTCTAGACACCTCAAGTCCACTGTTGAACATTCTCATTGGACCATAACATTGTATAGTTAGTGGGATATCATAACACTTGTACAATTAATCCTATCTCTCATTTAACTTTTGGTTAAGATGAATTATGGAAAGGACAAAGAAACTAGGAAAACTAATATTTTAATTAGAAAACTTTAAGCTCATTAGATTCAGCTTCTTACAACACCACCTTTTCTTTTATTCCTTTTCAGATCTAATAATAACTTTTTCTTTTCTTTTTTTCTTTTCAATATGAGAATTAGAAATTTGGACCATGATCTTAATTCAAATATGTAGAAAAAATATACAACAAAGTTGGGGTCAAACTCAGAAAATGATTTTCACCTGTATTCTTAAATTGGTCGACATTAAAGCAAAACGAAAACCCATGTATCAAATAGTTTCAAGCGAAAAAAAAAATATGTGTTGTGTAAAGCAAAATGCATAGAGAGAAAGGGCTCGATTGGGTTTAGAGAATGGAATATTCAGTTTTCTTTCTCGTTGTATTGATTCTATACTGTGGCTTTGACTTTATACAAGTATATGCAGTAAAGAAAATACCATATTTATACTTGTCTATTTCTATTCACTACAATCTAACCAATATAACTAACTAACATGACAAGAAATTAATTCTCACGTGTAGGTATGAATGGCAGGGGGTTAATTTCACTGATGATTATTCAACTATCTTTTAATTTCACTAAAATTACTTAACTATTTTTTATCACTTAAGAGTAACTAAACTTTATCATTGTTACTTAAAAGTCATTTTGGCTCTAATCCTACCATAAATATGATATGCCATAAAATTTAATGAGAAAAATTCAAAAATAAATATTACATAGTCTTAAATGGGTCACACCCACTAAATCCATTTCACCCGTTAATGTAATTTGAACCATAATCCAAATGGGTTTCAATCAGGGGCGAAGCCAACTGATCATCCTTCATCAAAATTTAACGAAGAATTACACTGCGTATATAGATAAAATATTAATTTTAGATGTATAAAACACATATTGAACACCCTTTGTTAGGATTTTTTTTTTCAAGTTTGAACACCCTTGAAAATATTTCTAGCTTCACCACTAGTTTCAATAGGGGGGAAAATACACACCCTAATAAAATTAGGTCTTGTGATTTTTTTGGGGGGTTTTCATCGTACACATACGATCTTTCTTTTGTCTAAACAATTGCAATAGGTTGTCTCTAATTGCATGTCTATTGACAATTTTTATTATGCACTTTATTACATGCGTTGCTTACTAAGCAGGTTATTTGTATGTTGGTGTTGCTTAATAAGTAGTATGTTAACTTCACTAGAAAAATTATAAATATGTTATGTGAGTTGGATAAGTAGTATTTTAACTTCAACGGAGTTATAAAACAACTCGGATGGGGCATACAAACAAGATAAGAATTTTTTAATTTTAGAATATTTATAAATGGGCATTATGTAACAAAAAAGGCAAGAATTTTGTAGTATAGGATAATCATTTTAAGCTAATGTGAATTTTTTTTAGTGAAACACACTTGGATTATGGGTCAAATTACATTAAGGGAGAAATTAATCTAAAGTGGGTATGGTTCATTTAAGCTTATATGGCATTTATTATTGGATTTTTCTCATTAAATTTTATGCCATATTATGTTTATGGTAGAGGTTTGAGCAAAATGACTTTTAAGTGACAATGATAAAGTTTAGTTACTTTTAAGTGACAAAAATTAGTTGAGTGACTTTAGTGAAATTGAAAGATAGTTGAATGACCCTCAATAAAATTAATCCGTGCGGGGTGGGTTCTCTCTGAACCCGCACAATTTAAACTCGCCCCGTCCTGCATAGGATTTAAACCCGCATTCACCCGTCCCGCACTCCACTCGTGTTCACCCGCCCTGCCTTGCACTCCACCCGCGTTCACCCGCCCCGCCCCGGCACGCAAATTCTTTTAATAAATTTTTTTCTTTTTTAGAAAACTAGACTTAAATCTGATTTTAGTGATGATAGCATAATGAAGAATACGATCATGGTCTCGATTTTCTTGATTTTCTGGATCAAGCTGA
Organism: Nicotiana undulata; assembly: GCA_005239495.1. Classification (NCBI taxonomy): domain Eukaryota; kingdom Viridiplantae; phylum Streptophyta; class Magnoliopsida; order Solanales; family Solanaceae; genus Nicotiana; species Nicotiana undulata. The sequence continues at coordinate 54,455 of ML266862.1, read as the reverse complement.
AGTGCAAAAACTGAAATAATGAAGCAGAAAAAAAGTAACAAAAATTTCATGTGCCTGTCCCACTTGTGGAAAGTGTTCAATATACAACACAGTGTCGCCATCCCTTTTTTCCTCGCGGAATCTGGTTTTGACATTAGTGAGACAACTCCCTCCCTTTTGGGAAGGGATATGAGATTTGAAGAGTCGCCACCTAACGGATTATGGTGCATTAGGGCACCTAAGAAAATAACTCATAAAAACTAATTTGCATTACCAGAGATCGGGTAAGGGCTCGAAATTACCTTGAGGGGAAGGTGTTAGGCACCCCTCGAGATCCACAACAGTGGGTCCCGACCGAACTTAATTAAGCGAATTAGTCTTTAAAGGAAAATAAAGCAAATTAGACAACTATTATTTTAAAGTAGGAATTAAGGGAGTCCTAAGTTTCTTAGCCTATAGGGTCATTTCCATGCAATACTTGGTAACTTTTTCCAAGTTGGCGTGCTACACATAGTATTAACACACAAGTTATCTCCTTTACTACCCAATTACTATCTTTCAGTTATTACCTAAGCGTTCTAGTAGCTTCCAACTCGTACCTTATGCGTGCTCTACCCGTCCTTTACCTATGGTCCTGGAGGTGTTTAGGACCTCTATTTAAGGTAGTTCTAGACTGACCTATGTTGCTTAAAAATGAGAAAGAAAGCTAAGCGACAAACAAAGATTCAGATAAGACTGTCACATAAGGAGCAAATAGGGGCCCATGTTAACCTCCACAAGTAAACAGCAAATGCACGCAATTCAAACAACAAATATTATTAACTTAAGATCCTATAGGAAGGATATCTAGATGAGCATAAACATAATATAAGATAACAACTTTATTAAAGCGAGCAGCGACACCTATCAGTTTGCCTACTGATTTTTGTTAAAACTTTGAATCTGGGCAAATCTCAAGCAGTAATAAATCACAATTTTTAGCCCCAGAATTCCTATAAGTTTGCCTAAGTGATAACCAGAATGAAATCCTATAGGCATGATATATGAAATTGTTAATTAGACCATAATTTATAAATGAGTTGCTCATTTTAACAGACAGGTTTATATCCTTTAGACCCTATAGGCATGCTTTCTAATTTGCAAAATTGGTTAACTCCTATATGCATGATTTCTAGGTGTTAGAACTGATTTATTTATTTCATATAGACATGCTTTCTAGTTCACAGAATTAGTTAACTCCTATAGGCATGATTTCTAGGTGTTAGAATTGATTTATTTATTTCCCATAGATATGCTTTCTATGTGGGCAGAAACGTTAGCAAATTGTCAGACAAGTTCAATAATTTGCACAAAGAAGATCCTATATACATGATCTCTAATGCACATTGAGATTGGAAATATGTGATGATCCTATGAACATGAATTCTAATGCGGAATTATAAAGGACCTATATGTAGGATTTCTAATATGCCATAATACGAAAGTTCAGATTCATAAACATCCAGAAAGAAACCCTATGGACAGGATTTCTAAACAGTAGCATGCATATAAAGAATCGGCACAACATACCTATAGGCAGGATTTTGTCACGACTCGAAATCCCACCGTCAAGGCCGTGATGGCGTCTAACGTTGAACCCGCTCGACAAGCCAACATTTACAGTATTTGTAGTCTATCCCTTTATTACTTAGCAGTTAACAGGGATATTCAAGAAAACTTAGAAATAACATGCGGAAGAAATGAAATTCTAACATTTTGATTGAACAATATTACACAAACGCCCATATTAGTTTCCCAAAATCTGGTGTCACAACTTTCACGGACTGTCTAAGATTTACTACAAACATGAGTCTGAATAAACATGGAACTACTGTCTCGGAAATACATGTAAAGACAGGAAACGAGAGATAAATGAGGTAACGCCAAGGCCCACGAACGTCTGCGGTACTACCTCGGTGTCGCCTGTGTAGACTGAAGGATACTCCCTCTATCAATGCCCACTGGGTCCGGCTCTGTAATCTGCACAACATAAAGAAGTGCAGGTGTAGCATCAGTACAACCGACCCCATGTACTGAGTAAGTACCGAGCCTAACCTCGGCGAAGTAGTGACGAGGCTAGACACGACAACAACAAAATACCTGTACAGTTCAATAATATATAACAGGGAAGTTACAGGAAATAAACAATTAAGTACAACAGAACAGGGGCACATACTGGGGGAAGCAAGAGAATCAAAGATGAATAACTGAACAAAGCAAAAATTTAGAAGGGTAAATGTCAACAGGAAGTAACAACACAAAGAAAATATGTACACGGCATCACCCTTCGTGCTTTACTCTCATCCTCACCAAAACAAGTGCACGGCATCACCCTTCGTGCTTTTACTCTCATCCTCACAATGCAATAAATAAATAAAAGGGCATGTCATGATCCTTCGTACTTTTAAATGTAAAATCATGGCACGACATCACCCTTCGTGCTTTTACTCTCATCCTCACAATACAATAAATAAATAAAAGGGCACGACATGATCCTTCGTGCTTTTAAATGTAAAAGCATGGCACGACATCACCCTTCGTGCTTTTTCTCTCATCCTCACAATGCAATGAATGAAATGAATACACGGCATCACCCTTCGTGCTTTACACTCTTCCTCACCCAAACAACAACAAAACAACAGCTTGGCAAGGAAATCAACAGCAGGGAACATAATTCATAACAACCTGGCAAGGGAACAACAACCGAAATAATACTGTCCTGGCAAGGGACTCAGCTATAACCATTCTCATTCAAGTATAAAACTCAATAAAAACAATCCTCAACCGAAATTTTTTATCACATGTCCTCTATCAAGTATTTTCAACAATTGAACAACTTCCAAAATGAAATCTACTTCATAACACAATGCATATCGAAGAAAAACACATAATACATCAAAATCGACTCACGGGCATGCTTGACAAACAATATATAGGCACTCGTCATCTCACATATAAATTGAAAATGGTATAAACAAGTAGCACATACGACTCAACACCTATTCCCTCAAGCTAAAGTTAGGCCAAACACTTACCTCGGCTCCAAGAATCCAAATCAAGCCTCTAGCACCGCTTTTCCTTTCGAATCCGACTCCAAATCAATCGTGTCTAGACATAATTGACTCAATAACATCAGAAATTGCTAAACAGTTCAATTCCAAAGCTTAATTATAGAATTCCCAACATTCTTCCCAAAAATTCAAGAATCGACCCCGCGGTCCACTTGGTCCAAATACGAGGTTCGGACCAAAACCCGATCACCCATTTCCATACGAGCCCGAATATATAATTTTTTTTTGAAATCCGACCCCAAAACGAGGTCAAATTCCCAAATCTTCAAGAAAGCCCTAACTCTACCCAATTCCCTAATTTCTACTTTTGATTTCATGTTTTTAGGCCTAGAATCTAATAGATATTGATGAAAAATGGAAGAAAACAATGTTAGAATCACTTACCTAAGAGGTTATGGTGGAAGATCTCTTCAAAAATCATCTATGGGGGTTGGAGAAGAAGAGGGTTTGTGAATTTTGGTAAAATCCCGTAATACATTCCGTTTTTGGACATTTAAAATCACATGACAGAATTACGCTATGCGTTCGCGACCACTTGGCCGCGTTCGCACAGGGTTAACATGTTTTTCCTATGCGTTCGCGTGCTAAGTGTCGTGTTCGCACATGGTAATTACCCCCCAGCCCCCCAGGTACCCCTCCTATGTTGTGCGTTCGCGACCTACATGGTGCGTTCGCACAGTATCCCCAAACTTACCCTCCGCGTTCGCATCCAATGTGGTGCGTTCGCACAATACAAAATCTACCCTGACCCCCAGACCCCACTTTACCCTGTGCGTTCGAACTCCCTTGGGTGCGTTCGCATAGGGCAAAATACCTGGACACCAGCAACAACATTATCACACCAGATCTTTTCATGTTTTTGCACTCTAACGCCTACCCGAAACTCACTCGAGCCCTCGGGGCTCAAAACCAAAGGTTCACACAACTTCATAAACTTCCTACGAACTTATTCGTGTAATCAAACCACCAAAATAACATCAAAAACAACGAATTAAACCTCAAAATCAATGAAATTTCTTAAAACTTCTTTAAACTTCAAATTTTCCATTTTTGATCCGAATCACGTTAAACGAAGTCCATTTATTACCAAACTTCACAAATAACACATATAAAACATATTGAACATGTTCCGGGCTCCGAAACCATAATACGGGCCCGATACCACAGGTTTCACATCAAATTTCATTTTCAAAAACCTTTATATTTTTTCGAAAACAATTTTCTTTAAAAATTCATTTCTCGGACTTGGGACCTCGGAATTTGATTCCGGGCATATGCCCAAGTCCCATATTTTTCTATGGACCCTCCGGGATCGTCAATTCACGGGTCCGGGTCCGTTTACCAAAAATATTGACCAAAGTCAACTTTATTCCATTAATTCATATAAAACCATCATTTTTATCAGTTTTTCACTCAACGGCTTCCCGGCTGCGCACGCAAATCGAGGTGAGATATAAGGAGGTCTTCATGACCTCAAAACGCAAAATTAGCTAAGGATCCACTGTATTACCTTTCGGGTCATCACAAATTTCTACCCCAAGCTTGAACAAAGATAATATAGAAACCTCCCTCCCAGCTTTTACTAATAACCCCATATCTGTTCATTACATGTATTATTATATTATTACAGCCCAATATGAATGAATTACATAAAAAATTATTACACTATATGGAGCCTTGGCATGCCCAATGTCAACCTAGAAATCAGGCATTCAAGCAAGCAAGTCTGAAGTACAGGTAGTCCATCCATGATACACAAATTGGCTTCTGGTGCGTCAAAGTTCCCAAGGGCCTTAGGGACCCCGGGCAATGCTCACACCAGAACCTTATGCAAAGAAACATTTTGTAAAAGATCGGAGGGTATGCCGCAATATGTTAAAGTTCGGAAGAGTCTCATGGACCCTAGGCAGTGCTCACACTGGGGGTAGTAGGACCTTAGATAACTAAGAGTAGAAGTTTGAAAATAGTATATAAAGTGTAGGGGACAGTTTTTAGAAAACAATTTAATTCTTTAGAAGTAATAGGTTCAGACCATATGGTTGCAAATAGAACTGGGCCAAGAAACAAACAATCATATAGTTTTTAACAGATTAGCACTTATTCAAACTAAGTATTCATACTGGTACTTCAAGTGATTTACAAAGAGCAGGGACACTTTGAACTAACAGACAGGATTGGCTACACATATTTGTAATATCTAAACATGTTCAGAATAGGGAATTTAGGTGAATCAAACAACATTACTAAAGATTACTCAGTTCATTAATTACCACTAGGTGAGACCATATAGGCATGTATTAAACAGAAACATGCTGAAGTTTGAAGTATCTAAACAAACAAGCACATAGAACAGGTTTCAAAGCATACTAGTTTAGAAAGAGGTAAACAGTAACTATGGATCAGACAGAAATATGCTAAGGTAAGCACACAGAACATAGTAGATTAACAGGAATTGAAACATGCTAGTTGAGAGAGAAATAAACAAGAAATATATGGAAAACATAAGCATATCGAGGTTTGAAATAAACTAATCATATAATTCACATAGAACAACACAAGATAATAAGAACTAAGGCATATTGGTTGAGAAAGAGATGGTCAGGAATCAAGTATCAACATAGAAGCATGGTGAGGTCTAAAACTGACTACATAGCATATAAAATAGAGCAAGATAACAGGAAGTGAGGCATACCAGTTAGGGGAAAGAGTAAACAGGAAGGAGATAGAAATTAGAATCCAAGAGTCTAGCCTTGGCTTTCAACCGGCTAAACAATGCAGAAACCAGAGCTCAAAGAAAGAGTTCTTTGACGAAGAAAAAAAATAAAGAGAGCTTTTTAAGTCGTGAAATGAAGAGATTGTGAGAGTGTAGTGTCTCAACGTGTGTTTGAAAGTCAGAACAATGAAATATTTTATAGCATATAGTAGAGTAAACCAAATAAGGTAGGAAAATCAAAAGCACACAAATAAGGTATGCAAAATCAATTAATCACTCAATTAGGGTTAAACACCAATCAATTAAAAGAACAGAGTCCTGGAAATATCACTTAAATTAAGGGGAATCTCATACGAAATCAATTAGCGGCCAAGATTGAGGTTTAATAAGGTAAGCAATAAGTCTAGAAATCACTCATAGGTCATTCATAATAATCAAAGCCCAGAAATCAGGCCAGTAATATAGTTAAGGAAGGTAGTACTAATTATGAATCACATATAAGGAAAGAATATGTAAAAATCTTTCAAGGAGATACTAGTTTTAAAAGAAAATATAATTTCAAACCCTAATTAGGTAAATAAACCAATTAACCACTTTAATTGACAGAGCCAAAGTGAACGGGCAAGAACAGGGAGATAAATAGTCGAGTAATTGAAAATCTTAAGCATATCGAAACACAGAGATGAAACTCAAGCAAAAAAAATTAGTCGAACGGTAAAGAAGAAAGGCTAGAGTTGAACATTTAAACATTTTCGCAGAAACCCTATTAGGAATCAAAACCCAAGCTTTAGCAAAAAATAAAAATCGGTTGATAATAGCAGTAAAAATAGAAGAATCTTAAAGGGAAAATACTAAACAAACTCAAAACAGTTCAGATATAAATAGATCTGAACTGATTTAGCCAGAAATAGTTAGGTTTGTACAAAATAAACAGAGATAGAAAAAATCGTGTTTTAAACCAGAGATTTGAAGCCATGAAAACACAAAAATGATAATACTCACAGACATGGAGGTGAATACAAATAGATTAATTGAGAGAATGAGGGGTTTGAATCAAATCTATATCAAGATTCTTGAGATTATCCTCAAGAAACACGAAAATCAGAACACCAGTAGAGATAAGAGGCCAGATAAGGCCTGGAATCGAAGAAGAAACCCATGGATCGAAGGGATTTTGGTGATGACGGGATAGGGTTAGGAAGAGGGTGAGAGAGAAGAGAAGAGGGAAGGGGATGAAGGGGCGGCGGGTTGTGAAAAATGATTAGGGTTTAGTGTCGTTTGGTATATTAAAGAGGCAATGAATCCTGGACCGTTGATCTTCTGAGATCAACGGCCAGGATTACATTTGGGTTGGGGCGGGTCAAATAATTGGGTATTGGGTTAATGGGTTAATTTTAATTGGGTTGGGGTGGAAATTGGGCTAATGGTCCGAAAATTAAATTAAAAGAGGCTATATGTTAAATACCTAATTAATTTGATAGAATAATTTATAAAAATAGCTAATAAATGATAGAAAATGCTATTTATGCATGAAAAATGATTTGCAATAATTACTTAATATTATAAAAATATAAAGGTCATTTTCGTGTAAAATAAAGTAATTATGCACACGTGGGCTATTATTGCAAAGTTATTGCAATTATAACATACAAATGTAAGTATGGTTATTCATAAAATAATTAAAGCTTAATGTAAAATAAATGATAAATATTAAGCAATAAAATTATTATAAAATCGTTTGTGATGTAATTAATAATTTTTTAGATAATAAAATACCGGGATAAATTAATTAAAAATCCTTTAAAAATTGCAAAAAATTATGGAAAATACTAATTGATGCTCATGCATTTTTTTGAAGATATATATGCATTTTGAAAATAATATAGGGAAACATTGGATATCAACAACTACCCCTATTTACCCGGGAAAGATGAAAGAGTTGTCGGGTAAATATATGATGGCCAATTTGACCGAATAGGGTGATATGAGAGATATAGGCCACAATTTGGTTCCCGAGCTGCCTACATATCCCTAGTTTTACAGGAATCAGGCCGCGTGCAGTATGAGTGCTCCTCCTGTCAGTACTTTGTGAACCATGTAAGGACTTTGCCAGTTTGGAGAGAATTTCCCTTTTGCTTCATCTTGATGCGGGAAGATCTTTTTCAGCACCAACTGCCCCGATGTGAACTATATCGACTTGAGTCTTTCGTTGAAGGCTCTGGACATTCTGTTCTGATAAAGTTGGCTGTGATATACCGCATTCATCCTTTTTTCGTCGGTGAGGGCTAACTACTCATAGAGGCTCCAATCCATTATTCGTCGTTGAGTTCGGCTTCCTGTATGATTATCAAAGAGGGAATTTACACTTCGATGGGAATGACGACCTCAGTACTATAGACCAACAGATAGGGAGTTTCCCCGGTCGACGTGCGGACTGTGGTACGATATCCCAGTAAGGCGAATGGTAGCTTCTCGTGCCATTGTTCGTGATTCTCTACCATTTTCCTCGATATCTTATTGATGTTTTGTTGGCGGCTTCCACAACTCCATTCATTTGAGGCTTGTACGATGCAGAATTCTTGTGCTTAATTTTGAAAGTTTCACACATGGCTTTCATTAGATCACTATTGAGGTTGGCGGCATTGTCAGTGATGATGGAATCTGGAACCCCGATTCGAAAAACAATTTGGTCGCGAACAAAATCTGCAACAATCTTCTTAGTCACAGCTTTGTAAGATACAACTTCAACCCATTTGGTGAAGTAGTCGATAGCCACCAAAATGAACTGGTGCCCGTTTGACGCGGTGGGCTCGATTGGACCAATGACATCCATTCCCCAAGCGGCAAAGGGCCAAGGTGAGCTTGTTTTATTAAGCTCGTTCGGTGGAACTTTTATCATATATGCATGTACTTGGCATTGGTAGCATTTCTGAACATACCGGATGCAATCTGTCTCCATGGTCATCCAAAAGTAACCGGCCTTAAGTATCTTCTTGGCCAAGACAAAATCGTTCATGTGTGGACCGCAGGTTCCAGCATGTATCTCCTCGAGCAACTTAGAAGCCTCTTTTGCGTCGACACGCCTTAATAGTCCCAGATCAGGAGTTCTTCTATATAAGGTTTCTCCACTCTGGAAGAAATGATTGGACAACCTCTAAAGCGTGCATTTCTGAGTATGGTTCGCATGCTCCGGGTACTCTCATTTTTCCAAATATTGTTTGATGTCGTGGAACCAAGGTTTTCCGTCTGTTTCTTCTTCAACATGGGCACAATATGCTTGCTGATTGTGAATCTTTATTGGAATAGGATCGATGAAGTTCTTGTCTGGATGTTGTATCATTGATGACAAAGTAGCAAATGCGTCAGCAAACTCGTTCTGAATCCTGGGGACGTGTCGAAACTCTATCTTTCTAAACCTTTTCTTCATTTCTTGCACATGATGCAGATATGGAAATATCTTGGAATTCTTGGTAGCCCATTCTCCTTGTACCTGGTGCACAAGCACATATGAATCGCTGATCACTGGTAGTTCCTGAATGTTCATATCAACAACCATGTTGAGCCCTAATATGCAAGCTTCATATTCCGCCATGTTGTTAGTGCAAGGGAATCTGAGTTTTGCAGACACCGGATAATGTTGACCAGTTTCTGATACCAAGACGGTTCGAATACCGACTCCTTTGAAGTTTGCCACCTTGTCGAAGAACATTCTCCAACCATCGTAGGCTTCAGCAATGTCTTCTCCTACGAATGATACCTCTTCATCAGGAAAATACATTTTCAGGGGTTCGTATTCTCCTCCCACAGGATTTTCAGCAAGATGGTCTGCCAATGCTTGTCCTTTGACTGCTTTTTGAGTTACATAGATGGTGTCGAACTCACTCAACAAGATTTTCCACTTGGCCAGCTTTTCGGTGGGCATATGCTTCTAAAAGATGTATTTCAAGGGATCCATCCTTGATATGAGGTATGTCGTATAAGCACAAAAGTAATGTCTTAGTTTCTGAGCTATCCAGGTTAATGCGCAGCAAGTGCGTTCCAGTAGAGAGTACCGTGCTTCATAAGGAGTGAACTTCTTACTCAAGTAATAAATGGCTCGTTCCTTTCTCCCTGTCTCGTCATGCTGTCCCAAAAGCTCCATCTAACACTGCATGGTAGAGTAGCAGTGGTCTACCCGGCTCTGGCGGGACTAAGACTGGTGGTGTGGACAAGTACTCCTTGATTTTATCAAAAGCCTTTTGACAATCCTCGGTCCAACTATTTTCAGCGTCCTTCTTCACCATCTTGAAAATCGGCTCACATATTACTGTGGACTGTGCTATGAAACGGCTGATGTAGTTGAGGCGTCCCAGGAAACTCATCACATCTTTCTTGCTTCTTGGTGGGGGTAGTTCTTGGATGACTTTGATCTTTGATGGATCCAATTATATTCCCCGGCGACTGACGATGAATCCCAATAACTTTCCGGCAGGAACCCCGAATGCACACTTTGCGGGGTTTAACTTCAAGTTGTACTTCCGCAGTCGATCGAAGAATTTCCTTAAGTCTGATATATGATCTGTGGACTTATTTTATTTAATGATGACATCATCCACATATACTTCTATCTCTTTGTCTATCATGTCATGAAAGATAGTGGTCATGGCCCTCATGTAGGTGGCCCCAACATTCTTTAGGCCGAATGGCATCATCTTGTAACAATACACCCCCCAAGGTGTAATGAAGGCTGTTTTCTCGGCGTCCTCCTTGTCCATCTAGATCTGATGGTAACCTGCGAAGCAATCTACAAAGGACTAGAGTCCAGTCGATTAGAACGTATATATTCGGCAGCGGGAAATCGTCCTTTAGGTTGGCTCTGTTGAGATCCCAATAATCGACACAAAATATGACTTTCCCATCCTTCTTCGGAACTAGCACAATGTTGTCTAACTAAGTTGGATATTCAACTACCCTGAGGACCTTGGCTTTAATCTTCTTAGTAACTTCCTCCTTGATTTTCAGGCTCATATCTGGCTTGAACTTCCTGAGTTTCTGCTTTACTGGCAGACACATTGGGTTTGTGGGAAACTTGTGGGCCACAATGGATGTGCTTAATCCGGTCATATTGTCGTATGACCATTCAAAGATGTCCTCATATTCTTTCAAGAACCGAGTGTATTCCTCTTTCTCTGACGGTGACAAATGGATGCTTATGCGGGTTTCCTTGACGGTTTCAGAATCTCCCAAGTTAACTATCTCAGTTTTGTCCAGGTTGGACTTGGGCATGTTCTCAAAATCCTCTACTTCTCTCACAATCTCCTCAGGTACTACATCCTCTTCTTCTGAATCACTATCATTTTGTTGCGTTGTCTCATTACATGTCACAGTTGTTGGTTCATCGAGATAGGAAATAGTAATGTTGTAGGGATAAAGATGTGAAAGAAAAGTAGTAATAATAAAACATCAAGTCAGTTAAAGCATCAAACAAAATTGATTTTTCAATAACTTAAACAACGTTTTTGGAACATTGGAAGTATTATTTAAAATAAAAATGCAAAAAGGGAAATCATTTTTTTCTAGAAAAAGTAAACAATGCTTTCAGCCTTGCTACCCCGGGACTCGTCAGGCCCTTGATGGTCTGACAGTTCAGTTCTTGAGGAATGATCCTCTCCCCACATCTTGGATAGTAGGGCCTTCCTCCTCCTCCTCCTCCCCCTCAACGATCACACAACAATCCATATCATCATCATCTTCCAAGAATAAATTCTTTAATAGAGTCAACGCTTCTTCTTCCTCTGATCCCCATATGATATCGGTCTGATGGGAGGTTTGACTTAAGTGTGGCACAGGTTGCACAAGAGAGTAGTATGGAACATGCCACGGTGGTGACCAATTTCGATATTCTTGCCAGGTGTATGATCGGCTCTCACCCTCACTACTATAGGAGTAGGAAGACAATGGTCGGTGCAGCTTTTACCCGATAGGTCGGGATTGAATCTTCAGGGAGTCAACAATTGGAGTGAGTGTCTATGTGAACTAGTAGAGCCTCGTGTTTCTAATTTCACTTCTCATGATAGGGTGTTTTGAACTATATTAAGTATTAAGCAACTGTTAAATGCTAATTGATTAACTAATTTGTTTTTATGTTATTTTCTTATAAGGATAAAGGCACTAGGGTCGCGACTTTCACCTAGGAGGATACTTAATGGATTTCAATGTTCTAAGGTAGGGATGTTGATTAGGGATACAGTTATAACCAATGCACGGATGTGTCCACTCTATACCTCTCGGTAGTTTGAGTGGCTTTGCCCTAATTGCCTCTCTCGAGGCCAATTGGGTGTCAATTAATCAAGCAATTGAGGTGCAAGTAGGGTATTACTCTCTCGAGGTTTAACCCGTTAATTAGGGCTCAAGTAGGGTTTTACCATTTCTGGGTTCAACCCAATTGATTGGGACTACCAATCTCTTGATAATGCCCTAATTCCTTGTTAGGCTAATTTTCTAGACTCAAATCCTCTTTCTCAAGAAGGACCCAAGTCATGGAAAGGTTAATTAGTGTTTGCAACCACTAATTATAGCAATAAGAACCCTAAATTAGCCCAAATAGCAGACACCCATAAACATCCAAACCCTAATTTTAGAAACCCATCAAATACCCACTAGGGTTGAGACACAACCCTAGCTAATGGGTGTAGCTACTCATAATCAAAGATAAATTCAATGAAAGAGATGAAATAGAACCCATATTAATGATTCTTAACAATAAACTCAAGGGTTCAACGTTAAAATGCAAGAAATAAGCTAAAACGATGAAAAACTAGCTATTCACGTGCTCTTCCGTTCAGAAAATTCCAAGATGCCTGATAAAATTACAAAATGAGCTATTTATACTCAGCCAAAAATCTGGACAAAAATGCCCCTACGGGGCTACCGCGGACCGCACAAATTTGACCGCGGTCCGCGGTGGACAACTATAGCCTTGGCTTCTGGGTCTCTGAATATGCTCGACCGCGGTAAATGGACCGCGACCGCGGTTCTTCTTGGCCTTGAATTCTGGTTCTCTGAATCTTCAGACTGCGGACCGCGGTAATTGGACCGCGGCCGCTGTGGGAAATGGCCTAATATCAGGTTCACTGAATCTTCAGACCGCGGACCGCAACCGCGGTGGGAAATGTCCTAGTATCAGGTTCTCTGAAGCTCTGCACCTCGGACTGCGGTTGGAAAATGCCTTGTGCAGGTTCTCTGAAGCTTGGGATTGTGGACCTCGGTAAAAGGACCGCGGCCGCGGTGGGACTCTTTAGTTGGGCATTTTTGTTGCCCTTGGTAATTGTGCAATATTCACTCTTGTTTTGAGCATATCCTTGACTGAATGTTGTCAATGTTGGTTCAATCCTGCAACAAGCACAACATATAAGATTTTGGGGCTACTTTGTGTACAAATATAACCAAAACCTAAGCAATGAAGGGTGGAAAACAAGGTAAAAATCCTAGTTATCAACTCCCCCAAACTTAAGTTTTTGGTTGTCCTCAAGAAAAAAAAATAAGCCCCACCTCTATTGATTGATTCCAAGAAAACCCGGTTGTCCTAAGGTAACCTCAACTAGCATCAATTGGGACTAACAATAGCCCTTAATTCACATGCATCATTAACAATGTTTAAACCTTTTAAAACAATGATTTCAAGTGTGATACAAGAGCTCCAAGAGTTGACACGGTGCATCAACGAGACTCTAACTACTACCTTGGTCATTGTGGAACCCAGACTCATACTCCGCAACTATCTCTAACCACCTCACTTTTAGAATAGTAACGCTCAGAACGAGGAATATTGGATTTCGCTCATCTATCTCAAAGAAAAGACTCAAGTCCGGCTCACAGTACCATAGGCTTGCCCTTTATGTAAATCACCACTAATATAAGTTTCATTTGACTCGAGATCATATAGGGCTTTTGTGGACACGTGATGAAGGCTTTTGGTCAAGGGTAGGAAGTATTTGGTCAGAGTGAGCTCTATCTTTCCTTAAGCACTTAATTTTTGTTCTCACATTTTTTTGACTCTTTGAGTCATTTTAACTCTTTTTTGTAGGGTTGGAGAGACAAACTGTCACACCTTTTCGTTCATTCAAGACACTTTTCTCCTTTTTAGGAATTCCAAACTTTTGGTCACAATGCTTTCATCAATTCCCTTTATTTCTTCTATTTGTTCAATTTTCTTTTCTTCCCTTTTTTTCTTTTTCATTGCCTTTCCTTTTTCTTTTTTTTGTGCCTTCTTTTTCACTTTATTACATCCCTCATCTCTCCCCAAACTTATGTTGCCTCGTGCTAAGGAAATATCGGGTGCCAAGAGAGGGTAAAAATGGGTGAAGGCTTGTAGCTTGGTTTTTGAAAGGAAGGGTCTAAGGCAAAGGGGTTGACTAGGGAGTTTATCTTTGGTAGGACATGGAATTGTTCACTTCACTATTCGGGTCAAGGATAGCCTATAGTCACTTCTCAAGTCAAACTACACTTAGAATTTCGCCTAGACAAACATCCAGGGAAAGTTCTAGACTAGTGGCACGGGACTTGGACTTGCAATTTTGAATTCTCACCACTCAAGCTATGTGATTGCTACAGAAACAGAGTAGAGGGCCCACAACGACCTTAGTCGTGCTTTGAGTAACACAATGGTCCCGAAGAACCACTTGATGATTATCGGCCAACACAAGAGTCTCAAGATCATCACTATCACCATCCTAAACACAACGGTTTGTCTTTGACCATGGGATCAAAGGCAAATGTGTTAGGCCCAAGTGAAGCTTTTCTTGAGGCACCTTTATTCACTAACTAGAAAAAAAAGAAAAACAAAAACAAAAAGGGAAAACAGACTCAAACCTTTAAGAAGATTTTCACGCCATCCATCCTCGGGAAGATCCACCCGGTTCACACAAATTCCACCTTTGGAAAGAACCGTGGCGTTAAGAAAACCAAAGGCTTATTGCAAGCGAGAATTTCAAAACAAGAAGCTATGAAAGAAAAATAAGAAGCTATAAAATGGAAAAGTGCGTAAAGTAAAATGCGGGGGATAGAATGAATATGTACATGAGGGGATTTAGTCTAATATACATAAGGGGATGAATATATACAATGAAAAGTAACTTTATACATACCAAAAAGTAAAAAGTCAAAAAGTACTGAAATAGTAAACTTATTTACATACCAAAATGAAAATAAAACATAATGAAAAGAAAAGTCGTCTGGATTATACAACTATTAGTATCCCATCAAAAATACCTATAGGGCCACTCCCCCAACTAAAATCTAGCATTGTACTCAATGTTATATATCAAAAAGAGCTCCCAAAAAAAATGGGAGAGAGAGAGTAGAGAAAACTCCCTATTGGCTCTCGGCCTGTGCTGGGCCCTGTGACTGTGCTGGTGCTGGGTCTGCCTGAGGTGGGTCTGCCTATGCCTGTGGTGGTGGCTAGGACTGTCCCTATGCGCTATGTGCCTCCTGGCCCTGAGACTGAGTCTGCTCCGCAGCCTGAGTATGCACTGGAGGGTCTGCCAGAACTAGTCGAATGCCCTCTGTGCGGGGCGGCACCCTCCTTCTCTTTGCCGGCCTATCGGGCTCTAGCTGCTGCTCGGGCTGGGCCGAAGGGTCTGATAACAACAACTCCAAAGGTATCTGATCCCCCTTCATCTTACTCACCTCTGCCCTCAACTCTGCCACTGACCCCTTTGAAGCACGGGTGTGCCGCAACTTCTTTGTTTCCTTTGCCAGCTTCTTTAGTGCGGTCCCATGTGCTCCCACATCATCCAAAATCTTCTTCTAGTTTTCCAGAATTGCCTTCCGCGCGTCCTCAACGGACTGGGGTACCTGTGGTGGTGGAGGAGTGGCTGGGGCTACCATAGACGTAGAAATCACAGACAACTTTGAAGTCGCTGCCTGCATCCAGTTGTTGATGTTGGTCAATATCTGACTGAGTCTGTGGGCTGTCAGAGGATAAGCCCTGGATGAAGGAATGGTTGGACCGGCTGAAGTATATGGGCATGGTGCACCCTCTGGAGTGTCTAGATGAGGCTGGGATGACCCCACCACCACCACTGGCTCTTCAGACTGGCCAGTGGAGGCAACCGACTTATCCTTGAACTTCCTTTTGGGGTTGTCCTCATCTAGCAAATCATACCAAGAGAAGTCCGCTTTGGGCTTGACTTTTGTATCAAAGCGCTTCTTGTCCACCCCCTGGTCCTCAAAATACATGGTAAGGAAGTTAGGAAAAGGTTAAGATTTATCACCTTCGTTCACCACCCTAGTGATGACGTCGGACATGATATTCCAACATTGATCGGGAACCCAACCATGATGAAAGCAATAAGCACATCTCGACTGAGGGGTATGGTGTTCTCATGAAAAGTTGGGTCCAACATGTTGCACACGAAGGTTTCCCATCCGTTGGCTTCAAAATTCAGGGTCTTCCGGAAGATAGTCTTTCCAGTCGGTAACCACTCAGGAGTCTCCCCAGGCCTGGCTAAGTGCAAAGCCAGCCAATTGCGGGCCGCATTTTTCTCTTCTAGCTTCTCCTGATATAAGGAGTCATCCATATAATCAATCTCCGGATAAGTATTCAGAGTCTTCCCGTCAAAAGGCACCGTGAGATTTCTCACCATGGTTGCCTTGGAGTTCTTTTGTAGAAATAGCAAATTGGTGTAGAACTCCTTGACGAGATGCTCATTGGCATCCGGAAGGTAAGCCGAGAAGTAGTCCCAGCCTTTTCTTTCTGTAAACTGCCTCTTCACATTGGGATTGTGGGGCAACAAGTCTTTGATTGTGAACTTGCGCTCCCATATGAGTGATATTGAGCCCCACAAATCCCGGAACTGATGGAAAGCCGCTTCACTTACAAATCTGTTCTGCCATGCATCTGGGTTCTTTGTACGCTCTACCCCTTCAACTTGGGGGTCACACCCTTCATCATTACCAGAATGCTCCCCTGATAAGGAAACTGTAGGTGAGGTAGAGTCTGTGTGGCCACTCCCAGAGACTGAGCCCTCAGCTGAATCAGAGTGTGTAGATGCTTGGGTAGGGGGAGAGTCTGATGGTTCATTGGTCAGCCGAAACCTTTCAGAGAGGACTTCGACGTACTCCGGTATAGATTCTGATGAGGCTTCGGAGGGGACATAATCACTGTCCGAGTGGGAAGCGGCTTTGTCTAATGTCCGTATAGCCTTGTTCTTTTCATTTCTTCCCGAACCTTCGGATCAAGCTTTATCATTTTCTTGCCTCTCCCCCCGGATGATTCACCCTTGCCGTTGGTTTACGACCTCCGCCTCTTGATAGAACCATTTTTTTCAATATTGAAACATTTAAACATGGTTTGTACCCAAAGAGAGGTTGCACATACACTCACAGACAGAAACTTAGAAGCAGATAAGTTGCAGAACAACCACCGCGGACCGCGAGAAATGGACCGCGGACCGCGAGAAATGGACCGCGGACCGCGGTGGAGGACCTAAGCTTACAACTTACTCTCTGAATCTAGCACCGCGGACCGCGAAAAATTGATCGAGGACGCGGTGAAGTAAGATCAGAGGACCTGCATTTCAGAATATAGGGGATCGCGGACTGCGGTCAGCACATGATGATTGCATAGACTAAGCACCGCGGTCCGCGAAGAAAGGACCGCGGACCACGGTCAGACGAACAATTAGGGTGTTTTTTTATAAATATTTTCCATTTTCATGTTCAAATTCCCATTTAGTTAATCCCTACATGTTTAATTAGTGCAATTAGATTCCAAGGGTCTAAGATGATCATTTTGAACTAACCCTAACATAGTTAAAAGCCTAGAAAAGAAAAATCATGAAAAAGACAAGAAAATCTACCAAATGATGTAGAAAATAATGAAATTAAGAAGTTAATTAATCACAATTACACTTACTAGATGCTTGGATGAGGATTTGATGAAGTAAAATGCAATTTCAGAGAGAAGAGGCATGATACACAGTTAAAATATGCTCTGGGAAGTGAAAGTGCGTAAAGTATGAACTGAAGCCCTAAAGGTCTATTTATAGAGAGGGTGGGGTTCACACACTTACCCACCGCGGACCACAAAAAATCGACCGCGGTCCGCGGTCATGCACTGTGAATGAGTTGAAGTTCAAAAGCCACCGCGGACCACGAAAAGTCGACTGCGACCGCGGTGAGGTAGATTCAGAGAGGGCTTTCCTAGTACTTGGGCTCCGCGGACCGCGAAAAGAGTACCGCAGCCGCGGAGCAAGGTTCAGAGACCACCTCCCAGCTTAAAAGGGCATCACGGACCGCGAAAAAGGGACCGCGGCCGCGATGCAAACTTCAGAGAGCATGTTTTTCCATACTTAGCATTTTTTCCTGTGTCAAAATCACCCTACAACATCCAAAAACCAGTTAGTGCAAAAAATGAATCCTATTCTACCAAGAAAAACAAAGGAAAACAAAAAAAATAAAGACACATGGGTTGCCTCCCAAGAAACGCCTGATTTCACGTCGCATCACGACGCATATTACCGAGATCATTTAAGATGAAGAAGTGCCACCATGTGGCTATCATCAATCTTTCCAAGATTATGTTTGACCCGATGACCATTGACTCTAAAGATTTCTCCACTTTTGTTTTTGAGATCAAGAGCACCAAATGGAGTCACAAATACCACTTCGAAAGGCCCGCTCCATTTGGACTTGAGTTTTCTCGGGAATAGCCTCAACCGAGAATTGAACAATAGAAATAAGTCACCCACCTTGAACTCTTTGCATCGAGCATACTTGTCATGAAGGTACTTCATTTTGTCCTTGTACAAAAACGAACTGGAGTACGCATGGAATCTGAATTCGTGTAGCTCATTTAGCTGCTCCACACGAAGGTTTGCAGCCACATCCCATTCAAGGTTCAACTTTTTCAAGGCCCACATAGCCTTGTGCTCCAACTCCACCAGAAGATGTCAAGCTTTCCCGAAGACCAACCGGTACGGGGACATACCAATTGGGGTCTTGTAAGCGGTTCTGTAAGCCCAAAGAGCATCATCCAATTTCTTTGCCCAATTGGTCCTATTAGCATTGACCGTCTTTGATAATATGCTCTTTATTTCTCTGTTAGAGACTTCCACTTGGCCACTTTCCTGAGGGTGGTAGGGGGTGGTGACTTTGTGATTGACACCATACTTGGAAAGCAAGGTGTAAAAGGCTTTGTTGCAAAAATGCGACCCCCCATCACTGATGATAGCACGAGGCGTGCCAACCTTGTAAAGATGTTCTTCTTGAGGAAATCAATAATACTCTTGGCTTCATTGTTAGGCAAAGCCATGGCCTCAACCCATTTAGACACATAATAGACCGCCACTAGAATGTACGTGTTCCCACAAGAACTCACAAATGGGACCATGAAATCGATGCCCCAAACATCAAAGATATCCACTTCAAAAATAGAATTTAGAGGCATCTCATCTTTCTTGGAAATTCCCCCGGCCCTTTGGCACTCATCACACCTTTTGACTAGATCACCGGCATCCTTGTACAATGTAGGCCAAAAGTAACCACAACTAAGCACCTTTGAAGCAGTTATTGCTCCTCCATGATGACCATCATACGGTGAGGAGTGGAAAGAATCAAGAATAGCCATTTGTTCTTCCTCCAGTACACATCTTCGGATGACCCCATCAGTGCAAATCTTGAATAGATAAGGCTCATCCCAATATAAATCCAAGCTATCCCTCCTAAGCTTCTTCCTTTGGTTAGAAGAGAGCTCACAAGGGACAACACCGGTGACAAGGTAATTGGCAATATCGGCAAACCATGGCATCTCTTGCATTGACACCGACAGAAGTTGTTCATCCGGGAAACTGTCATTGATTTCAAGTCCATCATAAGGTCGCCCTTGCTCCTCCAACCGAGAAAGATGGTCGGCCACTTGGTTTTCACTCCCTTTTCGATCCACAATATCTAAGTCAAACTCTTGGAGCAACAATACCCAACGCATAAGCCTCGCTTTGGAATCCTTCTTAGTCATTAGATACCAGAGTGCCGCATGGTCAGTGTGAACTATGACCTTGGCACCCATCAAGTAAGGACGGAATTTCTCCATAGCAAAGACTATTGCTAAAAGCTCCTTCTCCGTGACCGTGTAATTCATTTGGGCTGAATTCATCGTCTTGCTAGCATAGTAGATAGGGTGAAAAATCGTGTCAACCCTCTGGCCCAGCACATCACCCACAACTACATTGCTCGAATCACACATAATCTCGAAGGGTGAGCTCCAATATGGCACCGTGATGATAGGAGTAGTAGTGAGCTTGTGTTTCAAAAGTTCAAAGGCATGCATACAATGTTCATCAAAATGGAATCTAGCAACCTTCTCAAGCAACTTACACAATGGATTTACCACCTTAGAGAAGTCTTTGATAAAACGCCTATAAAAACCGGCGTGACCAAGGAAAATCCGGACTCCTCTAACTGAAGCAGGTGGTGGCAACTTTGAGATCACCTCAATTTTTGCTTTATCAACTTCAATGCCATTTTTTGATATCTTATGGCCCAATACAATTCCCTATTCCACCATAAAGTGGCATTTTCCCCAGTTCAATACTAAGTTCGTCTCTTCGCATCGAGCAAGGACCCTATCAAGATTACACAAGCATTCATCGAAGGAATCCCCTACGATGCTAAAGTCGTCCATAAACAATTCAAGGAAGTCCTCCACCATGTCGGTGAAGATTGCCATCATGCATCTTTGGAAAGTGGTCGGGGCGTTACAAAGTCCGAAGGGCATGCAAACAAAGGCAAAAGTGCCATATGGGCAAGTAAAAGTAGTCTTCTCTTGATCCTTCGGGGCGATAAAAATTTGATTATATCCAGAATACCTGTCGACAAAATAATAGAAGGCCCGGCCCGCAAGCCTATCCAACATCTGATCCAAGAATGGCAAAGGAAAATGGTCTTTGCGGGTCACCTTGTTGAGCTTGCGATAGTCCATGCATACCCTCCATACGGTGACCGTTCTTGCGGGAATGAGCTCATTTTTTATCACCGTCATTCCACCCTTTTTCGGGACGCATTGGACCGGAGAAGTCCAAGCGCTATACGAAATTGGATAGACAGCTCCCGCATCGAGCCATTTTATGATCTCCTTCTTCACCACCTCTTGAATTGCTTCATTGAGTCTTCTTTGATGTTCCATGGAGGGTTTGGCTCCATCCTCCAATATGATTTTGTGCAGCAAAAGGCGGGGCTAATACCCCAAATATCCGCCAAAGTCCATCTGATTGCTTTCTTCCTCCTCCTTATCACTTTTAGAGTTGAGTCTACCTGCACTTGGGTTAGGCAAGAGGAAAGAATAACAGGTAAAGTACAAGATGGACCAAGATATTCATACCTAAGGTGGGAAGGAAGTGGCTTCAACTTCAGATTCGGAGGTTCTTCAATGGAAGGCTTTGTTGGTGGAGTCTTCCGGTTCTCCAAGTCCAAGGATAATTTTCTGGGAGCATTAGAATAAGACCCCATGCCTTGAAGGGCATGGGTACTTTCAAGAACACCATCCACCACAAAGTACTCATGATTCAATAAGGCCAACTCCACAGGGTCATCAACATGGATCATAGCACTGGCATCATCAATAATAACCTCAGACACGAGGTCCATAAATGAGCAAACTTCCGTGTTGTTAGGTTGCTTCATAGATGTGCATACATGAAAGAACACCTTCTCCTTTCCCACTATGAACGTGAGTTCCCCAGCTTCTACATCAACCAAGGCCTTCCCCGTGGCAAGGAAGGGCCTTCCCAAGATAATGGGGACCTAAAAGTCAACCTCACAGTCAAGAATGACAAAATCTGCTGGCAATATAAACTTGTCCACCCTCACTAGAACATAATCAATAATACCTAGGGGCCTCTTCATCGACTTATCCTCCATTTGCAAACGCATAGAGGTCGCCCTAGGTTGTTCGATCCCCAAAGTCTTAAACACTCAATACGGCATCAAGTTAATACTTGCCCCAAGATCACATAGGGATTTGGCAAAGTCTGCACTCCCAATCGTGTAAGGAATAGAAAAGGCACCCGGACCCTCAAGTTTCGGTGCCATGGAGTGAACTATAGCACTCACTTGGTGAGTCATCTTGATGGTCTCACACTCCATGGACCGCTTTTTTGTCACTAAGTCCTTCATGAACTTAGTGTAACCAGGCATTTGCTCCAAGGCTTCCACCAATGGGACGTTGATGGAGAGACTCTTCATCATATCGATAAACTTTTTGAACTGAGTCTCTTGCTTTTGTTTGGCCAATCTTTGAGGGTAGGGAGGAGGTGGTCGAGGCAATGGTTCCTTGGCTTGTGGGGCCACCGGCTCCGGCATATTAATTACGTGCTCCCTAGACGGGTTCACGTTCCTTTCCAAGTCCTCCCCATTGTCATGTATGTCAATTCTTACCTCACCTTCACTTGGGTCATCCATCACTTGTTCCACTTCAACCGGTAACTCTTCTTGGGGCATGTCTTCATCATCAACAACAATATTCTTTTTCCTCGAAGTACTTACTTCACCACCCTTTCCACTTCTCGTAGTCACCGCCATGGCGTGACCGGTATTGTTATTGTTCCCACCCTTGGGGTTCACCACTGTATCACTTGGTAGTGCACCTTTCGGGCGTGTGTTTAAGGCATGTGAAATCTGGCCCATTTGTACTTCGAGGTTCCTTATAGAGGTATTGTGAGAGGCCAACTGAGCATCAGAGTCTGCATTTCTCTCCTTCATATGCTTGAACATATTTTCAATTCTACCCATATCCGAGCCCGATGAACTTTGCCCTTGAGATTGGTACGGAGGTGGGTTGCTTGGTTGTTGCTACATCGGGGGCCTTTGAAAGCCCGACCCCCGATTACCATTGCCTCCCCAGTTGTTGTGGTTGTTTCTCCCATTCCAATTTTCCTCATTGTTGTTCCCCCACTGTCGGTCATTATTGTTCCCCCATTGACGATCATTGTTGTTGTTCCCCCAATTCCGAGCATTGTTGTTGTTATTCCAGTTTCTTGGTCTTTGATTCCCCCAACTTTGGTTATTGTCTTGGTTTCTCCAACTTTGGTTGTTGTTTTGACTATTGCCTTGACCTTGATAGTTGTTTGCATACATCACATCTTCCTCTTGGTCATCATACTCTTCATCTTGGCCATACCCACTAGGCCCTTGGTCACTTTGATCATTATGGTTTTTCTTAGAGTTCCCCCGAGGTCTCCTTTGATTTCCTTGCATGTTCACTCCTTCCATAGCATTCACTTGCTTCGGCCCTTGCAATTGTCGGAGTTGGGCTTTGGCAAGTTGATTCATGGTAGTAGTGAGCTCGGCAATTGCTTGCCATTTTTCTTGGAGCTCTTTATGGAGACTATTCACACCGGTCTCTCCTTGAGGCACATTAGCTCTACTTTGCCAAACCGATGATGTGTCGGCCATCTCGTCTAGAATCTCACATGACTCGGGATAAGTCAACTTCATAAAATTTACACCGGGCAACTGATTGACCACACATTGATTCACAGTGTTAATCCCTCGGTAGAAAGTCTGTTGGATCATGGCTTCAGTCATGTCGTTGTTCGGGCATTCCTTAACCATGGTCCTATATCTCTCCCATATCTCATGTAAGGTCTCATTGGGTTCTTGTTTGAAGGCCAATATTTCATCTCGAAGCGTCGCCATATGACTCGGGGAAAAGCATTTGGGCATGAATTTGTCCGCGAGCTCATCCCAAGTTGATATTGAATGGTTGGGAAAACGCTCAAGCTAATCAAAGGCTTTCCCCCAAAGAGAGAAAGGGAACAACCTGAGTCGTAATGCATCCTCCGAGACATTTGTCTGTTTACTTCCTCAGCAAGTATCTACGAAGCCCTTGAGATGCTTATAAGCATTCTGGTGCGCGGCTCCGGTGAAATACCCTCGTTGCTCTAGGAGGGTGAGCATCACGTTTGTAATTTGGAAGTTCCCTACCTGAATCCTCGGCGGGACAATGGCACTAGAATACCCCTCGTTTGGAAGGACCCAAGGGGCAGCTCTAGGAGGTAGGGGCGGGGGAGGGTCTGGGATATCATCTTGTAGATTGGCATGTCGGCCCCTTCTTTGTGGAGGTAATTGATTGATTTCTTCCTCTTGATTATCATATACCTCATCCACCGCAATAACGTTTCCCATTGGATCCGCCATTTTTTTACCTGAGTAGATTAAACAAAATGGTTAACAACAGAAGGAAAGAAAAACACTTAACGCTACTAGACACCTAGTTAATCAACACCGTATTAACTCCCCGGCAACGACTCCAAAAAGTGATCGGCTCTCACCCTCACTACTATAGGAGTAGGAAGACAAGGGCCGGTGCAGCTTTTACCCGATAGGTCGGGATCGAATCCTCAGGGAGTCAACAATTGGAGTGAGTGTCTATGTGAACTAGTAGAGCCTCGTGTTTCTAATTGCACTTCTCATGATAGGGTGTTTTGAACTATATTAAGTATTAAGCTATTGTTAAATGCTTATTGATTAACTAATTTGTTTTGATATTTTCTTATAAGGATAAAGGCACTAGGGTCGCGACTTTCACCTAGGCGGATACTTAATGGATTTCAATGTTATAAGGTAAGGATGTTGATTAGGGATACATCTATAACCACTGCACGGATGTGCCCACTCTATACCTCTCAGTGGTTTGAGTGGCTTTGCCCTAATTGCTTCTCTTGAGGCCAATAGGGTGTCAATTAATCAAGCAATTGAGGTGCAAGTAGGGTATTACTCTCTCGAGCTTTAACCCGTTAATTAGGGCTCAAGTAGGGTTTTACCATTTCTGGGTTCAACCCAATTGATTGGGACTACCAATCTCTTGATAATTCCTTAATTCTTTGTTAGGCTAATTTTCTAGACTCAAATCCTCTTTCTCAAGAAGAACCCAAGTCATGAAAAGGTTAATTAGTGTTTGCAACCACTAATTATAGCAATAAGAACCCTAAATTAGCCCAAATAGCAAACACCCATAAACATCCAAACCCTAATTTTAGAAACCCATTAAATACCCACTAGGGTTGATCCACAACCCTATCTAATGGGTCTAGCTACTCATAATCAAAGATAAATTCAATGAAAGAGATGAAATAGAACCCATATTAATGATTCTTAACAATAAACTCAAGGGTTCAATGTTAAAAATACAAGAAATAAGCTAAAAAGATGAAAAACTAGCTATTCACGTGTTCTTCCGTTCAGAAAATTCCAAGATGCTTGATAAAAATACAAAATGAGCTATTTACACTCAGCAGAAAATCTGGACAAAAATGCCCTGCGGGGCTACCGCAGACCGCACAAAATCGACCGCGATCCGCGGTGGACAACTATAGCCTTGGCTTCTCGGTCTCTGAATATGCTCGACCGCGGACCGACCGCGGTGCTTCTTGGCCTTGAATTCTGGTTCTCTGAATCTTCAGACCGCGGTAATTGGACCGCGGCGGGAAATGGCCTAGTATCAGGTTCTTTGAATCTTCAGACCGCGGACCATGGTAATTGGACCGCGGCCGCGGTGGGAAATTGCCTAGTATAAGGTTCTCTAAAGCTCTGCACCGCGGACCGTGGTAAGTGGACCGTGACCGAGGTGGGAAAATGCCTTGTGCAGGTTCTCTGAAGCTTGGGATCGCGGACCGCGGTAAAAGGACCGCGACCGCGGTGGGACTCTTTAGTTAGGCATTTTTGTTGCCCTTGGTAATTGTGCAAGATTCACTCTTGTTTTGAGCATATTCTTGACTGAATGTCGACAATTTTGGTTCAATCCTGCAACAAGCACAACATATAAGCTTTTGGGGCTACTTTGTGTACAAATATAACCAAAACCTAAGCAATGAAGGGCGGAAAACAAGGTAAAAATCCTAGTTATCAGTGTACTGATACCCCAGCCTAAAAGTGGTACCATGGCGCTTTGGTTGTATCATCTTGGAGATACCCTGAAGATTTTTACCAAGCCCCTTGTCGATCTCGTACCCTCTCCATGCTAGCATGCTTGCTATTTTTCTACTCCACCAATTATCCTACTCGATCGCGTTAACACGATCGATATGATGGTAGGTTTCTCCTCTTAACTTTCTTCTGTTTTCCACCACTGGAATAGTCTGACTGGTGTAGATGGGGTTTCTCCCATCTCCATGGATTATTACTTCTTGATGGTTCCACTCGAACTTCACAACCTGGTGCAAAGTAGATGCTACAGCCCTAGCGACATGTATCCAGGGTCGTCCCAATAACAGATTGTAGGAGGCAGATATGTCTAGTACATGAAATTCAACATCAAACCATGTAGGACCCATCTGCAGGTAGAGGTTAGTTTCTCCAATGGTATCCCTTTGAGACCCATCGAATGCTTTCACATTCATAGTTCCTTCTGGTATCTCATGTAGGCCTTTGCCCAACCTTTTCAATGTTGTCAATGGGCAAATGTTGAGGATGGATCCTCCGTCAATTAGAACTTTGGAGATAAACTTGTCTTTACATTGCACTGTGATATACAGTGCCCTGTTGTGATTCAACCCTTCAGGTGGCAGCTCGTCCTCATGGAAAGTGATTTTGTAGCTTTCTAGCACTTTCCCCACCATATTGGCCATTTCTCCACTAGTGATATTGTTGGGAACATATGCTTCATTCAACACATTCATTAGAGAATTCCTGTGTGCCTCAAAATTTTGCAGCAATGACAGGATAGATATCTGGGCGGGAGTCTTGTTCAGGTGATCAACGACAGAATACTCCCTTTCCTATACCTTCCTCCATAGATCATCTGGACCGGTCTCAATAGCGGGCGGTTTGCTGGAAGCCTGCTTACTAGTTTCTCCCAAACGTTTCAGTGTATAAATCCTCCCAGTTCTGGTCATTCCTTGTGCAGCACCGGATTTTTCCATTTTCTCTTTTCCCTTTCTTCTAGCCTCATCCACATAATCCCAAGATACATTATTGGTACTGAAGGGTGGCATGGTTGCCTTCGTCACTGTGAAGGGTATGGCTACTTCCACCTCAAATGGAATAGGTGTGACTGCAGGTGGGGTTACTTCTACCTCAAAAGGAACCGATGCGGTTACCTCAACCTCGACCGGTGGTTGTACCTGTACCACAATAGGATTGAGCATGACTGCAGATTTCTTAGGATCGTCACCTTCTCGGATAAGCCTAATTGATCCCTCGGGATCCCACTCTTCATCGATTTATATCACATTGATCCCTTCACCCTTATGATCTGGGAGGGGATTGTTGCGGACGTTGGGTGCAGCTTCCTTCGCCTGTATGACCTTACTATCAATCAATGTCTGGATCTTGTCTTTCAATGTGCGGCACTCGTCAATGGTGTGTCCTTTTATACCGAAATGGTCTGCACAAGTTTTGTATTTACCCATTGAGATGAGTTCTCCATTGCCACAGCGGGAATAGGGATGACATATCCAGCAGCAACCTTTCATACAATTGGTCAATGGGTTCAGCAATGGCGGTGTACTGTCTGTGTGGTTTGCGGTCAAAATTAGACTCGGGTTTTTGGTAGTTTGGACGAGTTGGAGGTGGATGATAGTAGGATGGTTGGGAATTATAAGTATGGTAGGCAGTAGCAGGTTAGGAATATCCAGGAGGTGATGGTTGGTATGTGGGTGGAGGTGTCTGGTACACAAAGGGAGTTTTCGAACCTTGGGCAACCATTACTGTTCCCACTTCTTTCTTCTTTGATATGCCCCCTGATTGCAATGCTTTGTTCGTGGCCTGCAGTTCCTCAAAATTCATCACCATTCTGCTTTTAATGCCCTCATCGATCCTTTCTCTGAACTTGATGATATCGGAGAACTTATGATTCTCAATAACCATTAGCCTTTCATAATATTGCGGATCATGTGCCCTGACAAAGAATTTGTTCATCTGTTCCTCATCTAATGCCGGCCTGACCTTTGCTGCTTCCGACCTCCACCGAGTAGCATACTCGCGGAAAGTCTCGGTTGGCTTTTTCTTTAGGTTCTGGATATAGAAGACATCTGGTGCATTCTCTGTATTGAATCTGAACCTGTCCATGAAATTTGACGCCATGCTCACCCAATTAGCCCATTTTTGGGATTCTGGCTTATGTACCAAGACAGGGAATCTCCGGTAAGGCTCCTCATGAACAACTTTATGCGCATCCTTTTGTCTTTTCCGACCCATACGAGCTTGTCACAGTAAGTTATCAGATGAACCTTGGGATCACCCGATCCATCAAACATTTTGAACTTGGGAGGTTTGTAACCCTCCGGCAGTTCCACGTCTGGCTGTATGCATAAATCCTCGTAATTTAGACCTTTTATCCCTTTACCTCCTTCAATACCCTGAACTCAACTTGTCAGCTTCTTGAGTTCCTCAGCCATGTTCTTGATAAGCAGGTCCTTCTCGGCGGATTCTGGTGTATAGGAGATTGGTTGAGTGGAGTGAGGTAGGGTTTCCGCGTATATAGGATTGTTCTTGTGAATGCCAGGAGTTTGGGTATAGTGATGATCATTAGTTGAGTTTTGGGGTTCGGGGATGATTTGTAGGGTATGCTGAGGAGTATGATAGGTGGTTTGCTGGTATTGAGGAGGGAGAGGTTTATTTTGAGGCGGGGTTGTATACTGGTGAGGTGCGGGAGGATTTTGCGGGTGTTTGTTGGGTGTGTTCTGAGGTGGTACAGGGTTCTGGGTATTTGGGTGATTGATATCTAGGATGTTCAATGTGAGGGATAGCTTTTCCAAGCTACGGACCTGCTCAAGCTCACCCTGAAGTTCAAGTATTTTCTTCTCAAGTCGCGAAACCATATCATTTGGGGCCTGAGTACCCCGTCCATCGGAAGCTTCCGCATTCTCAACATGTGCGGTGTTTTCCTTTCTGATGTCGTTCAGATCATCCATTTTTGCCTTTCCTTTGCCTTTTGGTAGACTTGGAGGAGAAGAAGGTGGAGGGCCCCTGGATCTAGTATGGTAAGCTGATAATGCCAGTATACGCGAACCAACCTTGGGGAATGGGAATAATCAAAAAGAAAGAAAAAACAAAAAGGTAGACAAGTCAGTAAGAGTTATGAAAAGAGTATTTGCAGTATTTAAACACATATTGCGGAAATGTAAATTTGTGTCCTAATTTGGGAGCCTCGTTGTGACTGAGGTAGGCCTATGTACAAGTTGATTTGGAGAACTTAAGTGCCAATAATTGCCTCATTTCATTAATGTAAAAATAGATGAATCTAAAATAACACTAAGATAAGATAAGTCACTAATGGCACTTGGCCTTATTACATTTGATAAAGCAAATAAATCTACTCTACTTGGTCCTAGAAGGACCTTCCCCCGGCTTGGTCTTCCTGGCTCTATCGATCAGGTTCCCCAGTTCACGCATGCCAAATAGCAGGTATACCCTTGCTAGATGCCCTCTTTCGCTTCCCTCAACATTCTGGCAGTCGGCGACTCTCTTTCTTGTCTTCTCCTCCAGCTCAATCAAACCCTGCTCCAGAAACTCCAGTCTTTCATTAGATTTGATAGCCAATTCCTTCCACTCATTGATTGGTTTCATATTTGTCTCGTGTATATCCAGATGCTCGGCCTCGGAGTCATGAATCCTTTTGAGCAGTTTGTTATATTTCACTTGGGCCTCAGTAGCTTCGTCTATAACCCTATTTCCCTTACCGATTCCTTGTTCAACTATCTCTGCTAGGTTGCCTTCCAACCATGATAGGTAAGAGCGTACATGCTCTGCGTGATACCTATCTGTGTGATGACCCAAGGGGTCATTTTATGAATTTAGACTCCGTTCAAGGCTTAATAGTCATAAAAAGATTAATTTTAAATATCTCGATTCACGTGCGCAGTTCGGGCATAAAACCGAAAAGCTATTACGTGAAAATATGAGAAATAGTAATTTCTAGAATAAAAATTTGATTATAGTTGACTTTGGTCAATATTTTTAGTAAACGGACCCGGATCTGTGTTCCGACAATCTCGAGAGGTCCGCATTAAAATATGGGACTCGGGCGTATGCCCGGAAATGAATTCCGAGTTCTGAGGCCTTAGAAATCAATTTTTGAAAGAAATTATTTTGCTGAAATATTTATGAAATAAAGAAAAGAATTAGTGTTTGAAATCATTGGTATTGAGCACGTTTTTTGGTTCCGGAGCCCGGTACATATTTTTTATGGTATTTAAAGGTTAACTGTGAAATTTGGTGAAAAGCGGAGTTTGTTTGACGTGATTCAGACATCCGGTTGAAAAGTTATGAACTTAAGTGTTCTTGATGAAAATGATGAGTTTTGGAGTTTAATTCATGGTTTTACATGTTATTTTCATAATTTGATCGCACGAGCAAGTCCGTATGATATTTTTAGACTTGCGTGCATGTTTTGTTTAGAGCCCCGAGGGCTCGGGTGAGTTTCGGATAGGCCACGGGAAGTTTTTGCACTTAAAGTTTCTGCTGGTTTTTGTTGTATCTGGTGTGTCAAATTTTGGTCATTGAGTTCGCACCCCTTGGTATGCGAACGCACAGGGTAAAGACACTGGGGGTTGTTTTGTTCTATGTGAATGCACCCGCCCAGATACGAACGCATAGAGTAGTGGGGACTTGGGAAAGGAGGGGTCATTTGGTTATATGCGAACGCAGAGCCAGGCATGCGAACGCGGAGGTCACCTGGGCTGACCCTATGCGAACGCACTGTATTAAACGGGCCTGGGGGAGGGGGAGACCAGTACTCTATGCGAGCGCACCCCTCCCCACGCGAACGCGATGCCCATCTCCCCCTTACCCTATGCGACCGCGAGCAGATGAGTGCGAACGCATAGGTCTACTGCCCAGCAATATAAAAAACTCTTTTAAAAACGGGCAGACCTTCTGCTTCTTCATATTTTCGAACCCCACAGCCCTAGGAATGAATTTCTTCACCAAAGTTCATTCCCCAGACATAGGTAATCAATTCTAAACTTTACTCTTTCAATTCCTTATTGTTTTTCATCACTTTTAAATCAAAAACTAAGAATTTTCATGGTAAAAATTGAGGGTTTGGGTAGAATTAGGGAATTTTATAAAAATCAAATTTTTACATCGAATTGAGGTCGGATTTCGAAACTAATTGTATATTTGGGTTCGTGGGTGAATGGGTAAACGTAATTTGGTCCGAGCCCCGAGTTTAGACCAAGCGGGCCCGAGGTCGGGTTTTCACTTTTTTTAAAGAAAATTTAGGAAAAATTGTAATTTTCAATAAAGTTAGTTCCTTTAGCCTTAATTAATGATATAGAGTTAATTATGATTAGATTCGAGCAAGTTCGCAAGATTCTAGAGGAAAAGCAGTGAGTGGCCTACGAAATTGAGGTAAGTGCTTGGTTTAACCTTGACTTGAGGGAATAGGAATCCCAACTTATTTGCTATGTAAATTGCATATGTGCGGTGTATAGGTGAGGTGACAAGTATCTATGCACCACCAAATGGTCTGTTAAACATGATCCCTTCCCCGTTTCCAATTTAATTGATTCCTGTTTTAATTTTTCTATGTTAATTATTGTTTCTATGACTACTTTGCCTTATTACTTTGTTGTTAAATAATGTTGTAGTTATTTTGGAAGAGTATTGGTTGTTTATCTGGTCCCCTTGTGATAAAGAAAGGTTGAGCAGTTTAGCATTGTTTTACGAGACGTAATAATATATATGTTCCTGTTGATTTTATTTTTCTGTGATAATATTGATTAGTTTATGAGAAGTATAATTTTCTGTTTATTATTGTGGAGATAAAAATTTGGTGAAGGGCTTGGCCTGAACTGTGAAAGTTGCGATACATGAATAAATTAATAGTGATAAGGGTGGATAACTGATAGTGATAATGGTGAATAATTGATAGTGATAAGGGTGGATAATTGATACTGATAAGAGTGGATAAATGATAGTGATAAGGGTGGACATGGGAAATAAGTAAAGTGGACAGGTGAGATCAGGTTGCACGCGCACAACAAGACAGTGAAAAGGGAGAATGATTGTGTTTTACTGATTTTTATTGTACAGATTAGGAAATTTATTGTTTTACTCTACGGTTTTTCTCATATTCTGCACATACAGTTATTTTAAAGTAAAGTTTGGAAATTCGGAAACTTATGTGATATTTTGGTGATAGCTGAGGCCTGGAATAGGCGACTAAGTGATTTTATTTGTTGTTTCAGTTATATTTTCTTGTTCGTGTAGAATTATTTTATTACGTTATTGTATATATTATGGTCACAGGTTATATATTGTTAATGCCTCGTCGTAGCCTCGTCACTACTTTGTCGAGGTTAGGCTCGGCACTTACTCAGTACATGGGGTCGGTTGTACTGATAGTACACTCTGCACTCTTTTGTGCAGATCCAGGTACCGGCCAGCAGTAGAGATATTTAGAACAGCTACCATTTCTTTTTCGGAGACACGAGGTATATCTGCCGGCGTTCGCAGATCCCGAGAGTCTTCTCTATATTATTTAGACTATTGTTTTATTTGATCCAAAACAGTTATACATTATTTCTTTCAGCCCATTATTTGTAGTATTCTTAGAAGTTTGTGAATTGTGACACCAGACCCTGGGGTAGTCTTAAAGTTATATATATATATATATATATATATA
>ML266862.1:798-21935 GCA_005239495.1 Nicotiana undulata | reverse complement strand
GTTTATTTATTTATTTATTTATCATTTCATATATATGAAGTTATTAGTTGGAAATCATTAGATTTAATTTACTTTAAATTGTCTTATTGTGTTTAATTAAATATCCAAAGGAAAATAGCTAATCGAATTCTAACATTGGCTTGCCTAGAAAGTGTGGTGTTAGGCGTCATCACGATCCCTAAGGTTGGGAATTTGGGTCGTGACATCCTGGCTCGATGGTGTCCTTTTCTACAATAATCTTTGAGTGCCACATATGCTGAGCTTCACACTTGTATGGGATGTCGTCATCCTGAAAATCTTCCCCGTGATGACTCATTTTAGCAACCCGCGATATGATCTGCTTCCTGCATGCCTGTCTCATAACCCTGATGGGAACATAAGGGCATATGCCTCTTAAACCAATCAGAACCAAGTGCCGAGTATCCCTAGATCTGATGATGAACTCATCAGTGGGGAACCATTCGAACATCCATTGGACCTGATCCTCAGTCGAATTGTCGAAAAACTATACCCATTCTGTAGCACTCTCTGGTTGAGCAAACCTAGCCGGGATATAGGTCATTCCCTTAGGGTGATGGAAAGTTATATGATCATTCCACGGCTTTCGTGGAAACTCTTGACGGTATTTACCTCTCTGGAGATGCTCCAATAACCAAACCTATAGTAGCAGATTACAACCCTCAAAGTGTTGAACCCCTTCTAGCAGCAATCCAAAGCCTGGTATATGTCAGCTAGTATCATAGGGACAATGGTATACGTTTTCCCCTCGATTCCCTCCATTAAGGGTTTTGGCTACCATAGCCAGTCTGGTGTGAATTATGTCCCCTTGCATGGGTAACACTATCATACCCAGGAAGCAGACAATTAACAAAAAAACCTTCGGTGAATATGACCCAAGGAAGTGATAGAGAATTCATCATGGAAGATACGGTAGGACTTGATATGATCATATCGTTCATAGAGGTAGTCAAAGGGTATGTGGGAATTTTTTAAGCACTCCA
Source organism: Nicotiana undulata (assembly GCA_005239495.1). Lineage (NCBI taxonomy): Eukaryota > Viridiplantae > Streptophyta > Magnoliopsida > Solanales > Solanaceae > Nicotiana > Nicotiana undulata. Next base: position 20,934 of record ML266862.1, on the reverse strand, counting down.
AATCATCGTTCTTTTTCAAACCCATCATTTTCAGAAATCCCCTAGCGGTACGATGTTCTGGCAACAATAAACCGGGACTGTCCCAAGGTAGCCCAGGGAATCCCCCTATTTCCTCCAAGTGAGGGGTCATTCTATGTTTCCAAAGTGAAACACGGATCTTTCACTGTCCCGGAACATTGTGGCAGCTTCAATCAACATATTATTTAGTTGGATGTCCAACAGAGAAGGCAAATTTCCCAGGACCTTCTTCACATGCTTTTTGTCACTTGATGAAAGATCTTCCCACCAATCTAGCAACAATGGTGGTATACTATGGACCATACCGAATCTGGGGACTTCGTGCCTCATTTTCTGCAAAACAAACAAGGTTAGGCCCTTTCCCCCTCCAGATTCGACTATTTATACATCAGTGATTAGCATATTGGCACTTATTTCTCCAAATTAATGCATGGATCGTGGTTGCATCCGTTGGGATTATGGAAACCCCGGTGGACTTTTGGACAAGGCTTGCCTTAAAAGGCTATTATGTAGATAACATATTAACCCTGGCTAGGTTTGAACATGATGAATGTACAATTAATCAGAGTAAGGTTTCTATAAAGGTCTAGACCGGTACCCTCAAGCGGACAACTTGAGGGGGAAAGGCACAGAACTGTCGACTGCACCGCTGATCGACTAGTTTTACCGCAAATAAGCCTTTCCGAATTTAAAAGGGTGATATATAGGAAGAACGCAAACACTCATCAAGAGTTTCTATAGGATTGATTACGCACGAGTGAAATATGATGTTGAGCGTGATTTATGCAACAGTAAATGGGAAGTTGTCACGTATTTACATGTTAGAAAATCATAAATGCGGTATTTAATAATTGAAAAGGCGTTCAAGAAAGAAAACAAGGAAACAAGCCAGTTTCTATAGTGAAGGAAATCATAAATGCTTGAAAATAGGCAATTAAATTCACATAAAGGGGAAAGGGAAAGGGTGCGCACGTATTAACAGAATTGAAGCATGCTTAAAGACTAATTCACAAAAAACCAAGTTCGTTATGGCAAGATCCTAAGGGTTATCCCCAGCAGAGTCGCCATGCTGTCGCTCCCCCTTTTTTTCTCGCAGAATCGGGTTTTGACATTAGTGAGACAATTCCCTCCCTTTTGGGATGGGATATGAGATTTGAAGAGTCGCCACCTAACGTATTATGGTGCGTTAGGGTACCTAAAGCAAATAACTCATAAAAACTAGTTTGCATTACCAGAGATCAGGTAAGGGCTCGAAATTACCTTGAGGGGAAGGTGTTAGGCACCCCTCGAGGTCCACAATGGTGGGTCCCGGCCGAACTTAATTAAGCAAATTAGTCTTTAAAGGAAAATAAAGCAAATTAGACAACTATTATTTTAAAGCAGGAATTAAGGGAGTCCTAAGTTTCTTAGCCTATAGGATCATTTCCATGCAATACTTGGTAACTTTCTCCAAGTTGGGGTGCTACACATAGTATTAGCGCACAGGTCATCATCTCCTTTACTACCCAATTACTATCTTTCAATTATTACTTAAGCGTTCTAATAGCTTCTAACTCGTATCTTATGCATGCTCTACCCGTCTCTTACCTATGGTCTTGGAGGTGTTTAGGACCTCTATTTAAGGTAGTTCTAGACTGACCTATGTTGCTTTAAAACGAGAAAGCTAAGCGACAAACAAAGATTCAGATAGGACTGTCACATAAGGAGAAAATAGGGGCCCATGTTAACCTACACAAGTAAATAGCAAATGCACGCAATTAGGGTTGTTCATTTGGACCAGATATCCGAAATCCGAACCGATTTATTCAATTTCGGATTTCGTATTTCGGATTGGACCGGATTTCATATTGTGTTTATAAAAAATTTGGATTTCGGATCGGATTCAGATTGGTATATTTTAATCCGATCCGATCCAAAATTATTAGGCAATGTATAAATACTACACTTTAATTTCGAATAGTCAACACTTCCTTTACATCTTTTTCCAAGTTATTAGCTTTAAAATTGCTAGAGTTAGCTATATTGGCACCATAGTACTCTCATAATTGTATAAACATGAATTTTTCTTAATGCATTGCCTCTTTCACAAAGAAAATATACATATTAGTTTGCAACTTTGAGGCATTTACGATCCGAAATCCGATCCGATCCAAACTTTAAAATCTGAATCTGATCCGATATAATTCGGATTGCATTTTCTAGAATCCGAAATCCGAATCTGAAATGTGCTAAATCCGATCCGATCCATGCACAGCCCTACACACAATTCAAATAGCAAATTTTATTAACTTAAGACCCTATAGGCAGGATATCTGGATGAGCATAAATAGAATATAAGATAACAGTTTTATTAAAGCAAGCAGCGGCACCTATCAGTCTGCCTACTGATTTTTGTTAAAACTCTGAATCTGGGCAAATCTCAATCAATAATAAATCACAGTATTTAGCCCCAGAATTCCTATAAGTTTGCCTAAGTGATAACCAGAATGGAATCCTATAGGCGTGGTATCTAAAATTGTTAATTAGCCCATAGTTTATAAACGAGTTGCTCATTTTAATGAACAAGTTTATATCCTTTAGACCCTATAGGCATGCTTTCTAATTTGCAAAATTGGTTAACTCATATATGCATGATTGGTGTTAGAACTGATTTATTTATTTCCTATAGACATGTTTTCTAGTTCACGAAATTAGTTAACTCCTATAGGCATGATTTCTAGGTGTTAGAACTGATTTATTTATTTCCCATAGACATGCTTTCTATATGGGCAGAAACGTTAGCAAATTGCCAGGCAAGTTCAATAATTTGCACAAAGAATATCCTATATACATGATCTCTAATGCACATTGAGATTGAAAAATATGTGATGATCATATGAACATGGATTCTAATGCAGAATTATAAAGGACCTACAGACAGGATTTCTAATATGCCACAATATGAAAGTTCAGAGTCATAAACAGCCAGAAGGAAACCCTATGGACATGATTTCTAAATAGTAGCATGCATATAAGGAATCGACACAACAGACCTATAAGCAAGATTTCTACCCCCAAGCTTGAACAAAGATAATATAGAAACCCCCCTCCAGCTTTTACAAATAACTTCATATCTATTCGTTACAAGTATTATTACATTATTACGGCCCAATATGAATGAATTACATAACAAAATCATTATACTATAGGGAGCCTTGGCAGGCCCAATGTCAACCTGGAAACCAGGCCTTCAAGCAAGCAAGTCTGAAGTACAGGTAGTCCATCTATAATACATAAATTGGCTTCTGGTGCATTAAAGTTCCCAAGGGCCTCAGGGACCCCGGGCAATACTCACACCAGAACCTTATGCAAAGAAACAGTTTGTAAAACATCGGAAGGTCAGCCTCAGTGTGTCAGCCTTCAAGCAAGCAATAATTACTTAATATTATAAAAATATAAAGGTCATTTTCGTGTAAAATAAAGTAATTATGCACACGTGGGCTATTATTGCAAAGTTATTGCAAGTATAACCTACAAATGTAAGTATGGTTATTCATAAAATAATTAAAGCTTAATGTAAATATAAATGATGAAGATTAAGCAATAAAATTATTATAAAATCGTTTGTGATACAATTAATAATTATTTAGATAATAAAATACTGGGATAAATTAATTAAAAATCCTTTAAAATTTGCAGAAAATTATGAAAAATATTAATTGATACTCATGCATTATTTTGAAGATATATATGCATTTTGAAAATAATATAAGGAAAAATTGGGTATCAACACACAGTCTACTAGAAACTGCAAGAATAATCATAAAGTCTTTGGTTAAAAAATCTCAACAAAGATTAAAAAATTTGGTGATGTGCTCGTCTAATTAAATAATAGTAGGCAAATTTAGAAAATGTGAAAACTAAAAAAAAAAGTTGAAACAAGAAACTAGGACACCGTCGTTGATCATTAGGTATAAGAAAGAAAAACGATCTGAGGGGTAATTAGGTAAACCGACTATTAGTTAAAAAAATTAAATCCTCGCCCACGCCCCGCCCCGCGATATTTTTTTTATTTAAAAATTGAACCCACCCCGCCCTGCAACCGCAAACTCTCAAACCCGCACCGCCCCATTGCCATCCCTACGTGTAGGCAATATTTAGAAATATTCCTTCACTACTGGCTTATGTTATATCTGGACTGCCACAATTCAATCCATCTTAAAAACCATTTACCTTCACAGTTACTTCATATGATCCTTTAATAAAAGATGGGTCGAGTCTACCCACGTGGAGCGGCCTATGACCTAGATCCAATTTCTCACTTCACTCATGATGGGCTAGACCCAAATCACTATCATGTTAATAACACACATAATTTATGCAGATAAATAGTTTGTGCGGCCTGAGAGCATCATGAGGTATAGTATCTCAAACCCATTAATGTTGTACACAAGATTAATATAGGAATATAATTAATGCGAAAGAATCCATTATAAATATAAAAATCATATTACTGGCAATACCCTAGACACCATTAGTTACTCCAATAGCTAGTTATCTGATCCCTCATCCTCAAAATAGGAAAACTAGAGTTTATGTTTAATTTTATCCACAATTACACTTATTACCCGTATGGTAAGTGTAAAGATAGACCTATTGTGATGGCCTAAGGGGTCATTTTATGAATTTAAATTCCGCTCTAGGCTTATTAGCCATAAAAATATTAATTTTAACTATCTCGATTTGCATGCGCAGTCCGGGCGTGAAATCGGAAAGATTTTATGTGAAAACATGAGAAATAGTAATTTCTAGAGTTAAAATTTTATTATAGTTGATTTTGGTCAATATTTTGAGAAAACGGACCCGGATCTGTGTTCCGACGATCCTGGAAGGTCCGCAGTAAAATATGGGACTTGAGCGTATGCCCGGAAATGAATTCCGAGGTCCCAATCCTTAGAAATCAATTTTTGAAATAAATTATTTTGTTAAATTATTAATGAAATCAAGAAAAAAATTAATGTTTGAAATTATTGGTATCGGGCTCGTATTTTGGTTCCGGAGCTCGGTGCAGGTTTGTTATAGTATTTGAATACTAACTGTGAACTTTGGTGAGAATCGGAGTTTATTTGACGTGATTCGGGCGTCCGGTTGAGAAATAGTGAAAGTGAAGTGTTCTTGAGAAAAATGATATCATATTGAACAAATGAGCTCAATTTCTATTTTGAATGAAGTATTAGATCCCTATTGTAATTACGGACCCGTAGCAAAAAAGAAATATTGAATTTAGACATCGTATGAGGATTTTATGGTCATTTTACTAAGGTTACCAGATTTTTCAGATTAATTATGAAATTGCCACTGACAACGTATTTAAAAATCTGCACTATTTGCAAATATTAAAACTTACATATCTCATTCATTATAAGGTCAAATTGAGTGATTCAAAAGCCTAACTTGATTATAATTTCACAAGTAATCCATTGGAGACATAAAAATTGAGTTTTAGCATTGTTCGGTACGAGAAACGAGGCAGAATAGCTGGCAGAAAAAAATATATAAAACTAGGGTTTGTTCATTCGATCATATTTTGAGTTGGGGAGCTCGGATTTGGGCGATTTTAAGCATAGGGATTGGGGTGATTTTTCTCTACTCGTTTTTTTGTTATATTTTAATTACCCAATATCTTTCATCACTTTTAAATCAAAAATCAAGAATTTTCATGGTAAAAATTGAGGGTTTGGGTAGAATTAGGAAATTTTATAAAAATCGAATCTTTACCTCGAATTGAGGTCGGATTTTGAAACTAATTGCATATTCGAGTACGGGGGTGAATGGGTGAACGTAATTTGGTCCGAACCCCGAGTTTGGACCAAGCGGACCCGGTGTCGGATTTTAACTTTTTTTTAGAAAACATAGGAAAAATTATAATTTTTAGTGAAGTTAGTTCCTTTAGAACTAATTGATGATATTAAGTTAATTATGGTTAAATTCGAGTGTATTGGAGGTGAATTCAAGAGGAAAAGCTATAATTGAACAGTGAGTGGCCTGTGAAGTTGAGGTAAGTGCTTGGATAACCTTTACTTGAGGGAATAGGAATCCCCAACTAAATTGTTATGTGAAATTGCATGTGAGTGGTGTATAGGTGAGGTGACGAGTATCTATGCACCACCAAATTATCTGCTTACATGTGTAGACATATAAAATTTATTGGGTCTAATCCATACAAAATTTGGATTAAATTCAATTGGGTTAAATAATTAATTTGGGCTTTACAAGTTAAATTAGTCCATTTTATTATTTTTCAAGCCCAAGGTTCTCTTCATCTTAAGGCCCAGACTCATACCATGTGTCAAGTGACATGGCATGTCCAGTCAAATCCAAAGCCAACAAGATGATGCCATGTGTTAAATGATGTGGCAATCCAAGTCAAAAAGCAAGGATCAACCATAAGTCGCCAAGTGCCTAAAATGATATGGGCCAATCAGAATCAAGCAAGAGAGTTCTTATGTAACTTGACTGTCCATCCTCTACAACTATAAATATAGGGGTTACATAACTCTCAAGGGACATTCAGAGTTGGAGAAGAACACTCCGCAATTGGTGAAGGCATCCACAAACAGAGAGATCAATCATCAAGTGCTTAGTTCTTCAACAAATGAGTGATCAACGGAGTTCTTCCCAGAGATCAACCCGTAACAACAAAGTGTTGCTCGACGTTCTTGGCGGTTACATACATCACAAGGAGGTTTGCATCATCCTACATTCAAGAAAGACGCTTCTCAAGTCCTCGAATTACGGAGAATTTCATAAAGGAGAATCAAGGGATGCAAAGAATTGTACTCACAAATATTTATCAATAAAATCTCTTTTTCTTCACATTATTTTTGTTGCAGTTTATTTTTCGGACTACGATAATTTGTTGCGAACAAATTTTGGCACGCCCAGTGGGACAAATTCTGCTCTTCATATCTCCTTTTTGCAAGTTGAAAACTACAAACTTTAGATCTAATGCTACAATGGCCTTCCGCAAGTGTGATGTTTCATGCAAAGATGTTATTGATGCCGCGTCTGCTGAGCTCAATCATGTTGGCCCAATCACTCGAAGCAAGTTCAAGGATAGTGGCTTGGATGGAACCGAATACTTCGCCTCCTTGGAGATGGAAAAGAGGAGCAGATCTCACACGACATCTGCAACCGCAATCTTTGGAGGCAACACCCCATTCTCTCTATTTGACGAATTTTCTCAAACAACCTCCAATCTTGGGAAATTTGAGGATTTGGTGGATTCTCCAGTTTCAACGAAAGTCAACGCCTTAATGACTTGCGCAACTAACATGGATGAGACGTTTTCCATGATGGAACAGACTATTGAAGTCTTGAAGAAATTTGTTGAAGACAAAGACCTTCAAATCGCTCAACTCATGAACAAATTGGAGGTTTATGCACCTGGAGAGTCGAGCCACGTCCCTCCTCATTCACCTGACTTCACCTTGCAAAAAACGGCTATTGAGGAATCACTTTCCAAGTTCAAAATTCAAAAGAAAAAGCAATCCACTTCAGTTGCAGCATTATCTGTCCAACAATTGCAAGACATGATAACAAACACCATCAGAGCTCAATATGGAGGACCATCACAAAGTTCGTTGTACTATTCTAAGCCTTATACTAAGAGGATTAATTGTCTAACCGTGCCAACCAATTATCAACCACCAAACCTGCATCAATTTGATGGAAAAGGGAACCCAAGGCAACATATCGCCCACTTTGTCGAGACTTGTAGCAATGCTGGAATGCGTGGTGACCTTTTGGTAAAACAGTTTGTTCGTTCTCTAAAAGGGAACGCATTTGACTGGTATACTGACTTGGAGCCCGAATCCATTGATAGCTGGGAGAAACTGGAGAAGGAATTCCTTAATCATTTTTACTGTACCCGGAGAACTGTAAGCATGATAGAGCTGACAGGAACCAAGCAAAGGAAGGACGAGCCCGTGGTGGATTACATCAATCGTTGGAGGGAATTAAGTTTGGATTGCAAGGATCGGCTTTCAGAAATATCTGTTGTGGAGATGTGCATTCAAGGAATGCACTGGGGCCTTTTGTACATCCTAGAAGGGATCAAACCGCGAACTTTTGAAGAACTTGCAACGCGAGCTCACGACATGGAGTTAAGAATCGCAAACCATGGAAAGACATCTACATTCGTTGATCAGAAGGAGTTCAAGAAACATGTTGCATCAAAGAACCAAACCAAAGAATCTATGGCAGTGAAAGCAACTTTTGTGAAAGTCATGACTAAGCAAAAGGTCAAGGAGGATAAGACCCCGAGTCAATATCCCAAAGAGGAGAAACGTCGTCCAACCTTGAAATAATTGGAGGCGAAAGTTTATCTGTTTCCAGATTCAGACGTACCCACAATCCTCGATGAATTGTTAGCCAAAAGAGTCATCGATCTCCTGAATCAAAAAGGCCTGAGGAAATTGGTAAAGTTGGCAATCCGAAATACTGCAAGTTTCATCGCGTCATTAGCCACCCTACAGAGAAATGCTTCGTCCTAAAGGAGAAAATCATGGCTCTTGGTTGCAAAAGCAAAACATGCAAGTATCGCGCTCAAAGAAAATAAGTGTTCAAGGTTGCAGAACACATCATGCACTGCCTTCTTACAATTTGGAAGTTTTGATCCTGTTGAAGTTGATCTTCCAAGAAAAACTCTTGAGGTTTCACTAGAGCTGAACACTCAGTCAAAAGACAAAGACGATGAGGGTTGGACTCTAGTCACTCATAAGAAACGAAGACATCAAGAAGTTTTAAAGCTACCACTTCCTAAGCCAAGAGCAAAAATAAGCGATGTGGATAAGATACAACCACCAAGAATTATCAAATCTTCTATTGGCAAGAAGATTAACGGTGCCCTATCGCCGAAGTTCCGAAAGCCCATCACATTGCATGAATTCTTTCCTGGAAAATTCCTTCATGGAGGTCACATTGGTGCAACTCATGTAGTTTCTAGTGCAGACGAAACAAAGGAAAGCAATGATGAGTTTGCTCCCATGAAAACAAAAGAACATCATGATAACGGAAAAGTTGTCACATGTTGTGCAACAATTTCCTTCACGGATGATGACTTGTTATTGGGGTCTAGACCACATAACAGACCTTTGTTCGTTGTAGGGGCCATTCGGGAACAACATCTCAATCGCATACTTTTTTATGATGGTTCGGCTGTCAACATCATGCCAAAGATGGTGCTAAAAAAGCTTGGGATCTCTATCGATGAGCTATCCAAAAGTAACCTAACCATCCAAGGTTTCAACCAAGGAGGACAATGAGCTATAGGTATGATCCGCGTGGGATTATCCATTGGCGAGATGAAGTCAAACACCCTGATTCACATCATAGATGCTAAATATCATACAACCTATTTCTTAGACGTCCTTGGATTCATGAGAATGGAGTGGTATCGTCTACTTTGCATCAATGTCTGAAGTACATAAGGGATGGAGAGATAGTCAAAATTGATGCAGACACCAATCCTTTCACTACGACTGAGTCATACTTTGCAGATGCAAAATTCTACCTAGATTCTTGTGAACCGAGCATGGATAAACCATCATCAGTCAACGAAGATGATGTCAAGTCAAAAGAAGAAAATGAGGCTCAATGGACTACCACCAAGCTGCCTAAGAAGAGAACTTAAGAAGTCTCCATTAAGTTGTCATCATCTGAAGGTGACAAACAGACAAAGACTGATAAGGAGCATCTAGTTTTTCGCTATGTTCCGCGTGAGCGTCGAAAGAAAGGGGAACCTTTGCTACAGGAATGTACTCCAAAGAAGTAAATGAGTCACAAAGATATCAAACATTTGAAGGAGTATATGACTATCTCAGTTGCACAAATCCCATATATGACTTGTGAGTCTACTAAAGGCAATATCCAAACTGATAAAATGAAAGGGCACTATGATTCTAAGGCCTTCATACTGCTTGAAAAGTCTGATTATGATTTCTCCAATCCATCAAGACTAGGAGAACTCAAAGATGAAGTCACTGGTGAAAAGATACATGGGCTCAATGAGTCCCAAATGAAGTTGAGAAAGCAAGGGCATTACGTCGCCACTCCAAAGTTTGGGTTGGGATTCATCTTGGCAGAGCCTCTCAGAATTTCATCTAAGAGAAGGAAAGAGATAGATTCATCACAACACACCTCGATAGAGAAGATAGAGGAAGTTAAGGGCAAGAAAACAAAGCAACGAACTTCTGTGTTTGATCGCATTGGAGGCTTAACCGCTCGGGTCTCGGCGTTTGAAAGGCTAAGTCACAAAGGTGAACATGTATCTTCCAAACATAGAAAGGAAGATTCCACTACCTCAAAAACCTCTGTCTTTTGTCACTTGGGAACCACAAGGAAGTCACCATATAGAAATATACTGGCAGAACATAAGGATCAAGTCCACGAGGTGTGGGATCATTTTGAAGTTGTTACTGACAAAGAAATCTGTAGTGCTTTCCCATCACGTATGAAGAGGAAGTCTATTTTGTCAATATCCACAGATGGTCCACTGAATGTGCAAAGAAAAACCATTGTTTACACTTTCCATCCTCGTAAAGAAGCAGAGAAAGAGAAAGAAGCCATGCGGGCCATCCAAGGAAGTCAAATCGAAAAGTCAGACGTTGTGAAAGAATCCTATCACATAACTATAGAAGATAGTCCATGCCTTGACATTGATGATGAATTACACGAGGATACCCCTCAACTAGAAGATGGTGGACAATCAACTGTAGATGAGATTAAGGAACTCAATTTAGGCACTCCATAAGATCCACGCCCCACCTTCATTAGTGCTCTTCTTACGCCTCAAGAGGAGGAAGAATACTCCAAGTTATTGAGCGAATACAAAGATGTCTTCTCTTGGTCATATAAAGAAATGACTGGTCTTAGTCCTAAGGTAGTCGTTCATCATTTAGGGATCAAAAGTGGAGCATGCCCTGTGAAGCAGTCACAACGCATGTTTTGACCCGAGCTAGTACCACAAATCGAAGTCGAGGTCAACAAGCTCATTGAGGCGGGATTTATTCGAGAGGTAAAGTACCCATCATGGATATCGAATATTGTACCTGTCAAGAAAAAGAATGGTCAAATACGTGTTTGTGTTGACTTTTGAGACCTAAACAAGGCATGTCCGACAGACGACTTTCTGCTACCAATCATTGAACTCATGGTTGATGCTACAACAGGGCACGAAGCTATGTCATTCATGGATTTTGGATACAATCAAATCAGAATGTCTCCAAAAGATGTACTGTTTTCCGAACTCCAAAGGGGATATACTGCTACAAAGTGATGCCCTTCGGTCTGAAGAATGCTGGTGCCACCTACCAACACGCGATGCAAAACATCTTTGACGACATGATTCATAAAAGGTTTGAATTCTACGTCGATGACTTGGTGGTGAAGACGAAGAGTAGAAGTGACCACCTTAAAGACCTTCGAATTGTTTTTGAAAGGTTAAGAAAATTTGACTTGAAGATGAATCCACTCAAGTCTGCATTTGGAGTTACATCGGGAAAGTTTCTTGGCTTCATTGTGCGTCATCGTGGAATTGAAGTTGATCCCGCAAAGATTGACGCCATTCAAAAAATGCCCGAGCCAAAGAACTTGAGGGAGCTTCGAAGTCTCCAAGGAAACTTAGCATTCATTCGGAGGTTCATCTCTAATCTGGCGGGACGATGTCAACGCTTCAATCATCTATTGAGGAAGAATATCCCTTTTCATTGGGATCAGTCATGTCAAAATGCTTTTGAAAGCATCAAAAGATACTTGTTGAATCCACTTGTGTTAGGGGCGCCAATGCTTGGGAAGCCATTGATACTCTACATCGCGGCACAAGAACGTTCACTTGGAGCACTACTTGCTCAGGAGAATGAGGAAGGAAAGGAACAAGCCTTGTACTACCTCAGTCGAACTTTGTTAGGAGCTGAGTTAATCTATACGCCTGTTGAGAAAATATGCTTAGCGTTACTTTATGAGATAAAGAAGCTAAGGCATTATTTTGAAGCATACACTATAAAACTCATCTCTCGAGCAGATCCCGTGAAGTTCGTGATGACTCGACCCGTTCTTTCTGTACGCATTGCAAGATGGTCCATATTGTTTAACCAATATAAGATCACACACACACCTCAAAAGGCTGTGAAAAGACAGACACTAGCCAATTTTCTAGATGATCACCCTCTTCTGGAAGAATGGGAGATTTCTGATGAGCTTCCAGATGAAGACGTTTTGTTCATTGAAGAACAGCCACCATGGACGATGTTCTTTGATTGGGTATGCACGTCGTAATGGTGCGGGGGCAGGAGTTGTGTTGATCTCTCTAGAAAGACAAATCTTGCCATCTCCTTTGTTTTAGGCGAAACATGTTCCAACAATGCCGTAGAGTACCAAGCTTTGATCGTCAGTCTCGAGATGGAATTAGACATAAAGATTTTACAATTAGAGATCTACGACGATTCTAAGCCGATCATCAACCAAATGTTAGGGAGTTACGAGGTAAAAAGGGAAGAACTCTTGCCATACCACCAATATGCTTCTTGTTTATTCGAAAGATTCGACTAAGTATTCTTAAATCACGTCCCAAAAGAAGAAAATCGCATGGCTGATGCTTTGGCTAACTTGGCCACGACGATGGAACTTGGAGAGAATGAGTCAACAAAGGTACATATGTGTCATCGATGGGTCATTCCTAGACTTCTTGATCTTCAAATCAACGAAAGTCATCATACGTCTGTTCGGGTGATTGATGAAGAGGATTGGAGGCAACCATTGATAGAATACCTTGAACACAGAAAGTTTCCCGAGGATCCTCTTCACCGAGGTATGTAGGAAGCTTATAGTTTCATTCTAAGTTCAGTCGCATGAGTTTTAAAAAAATAAAATAAAAGTTGAGCGTCATCGGATCATTACATTAATTCTTCCAAGTGTATAGGCACATATCTATGAGGAAAATAAGACGATTTGCATTGAAGTATAAAAGATGTTCAATTTCTTCAATAGTACAAAAGTTGATACAACCAAAAATGTAGAGACAAAAGGAACTAAACATTTTTCTATACAAAGGCCCAAATCATGAAGATGATCGTAAACTAGGCTTTGTTGCTGACGCGTCTTAAATGCTTTCCAAGTCTGTATGACGTCTCCACATTTGATTCCATCCTCAACATCCCAATCACCATGGGAGCCTCCATTGATGAACTTCAAGACTATCAACAAATCAAGTGCAACAATTGGTGAAGGGGTGGATCCGCATCTTGTATGACACCTCGGTCTGATATCTGGATCCTTTGAGCTTCTTTGCGAGTCTGCAAAATAAATAAATGAAGAGATAAGATTTGTGACACATGATATCCAAATTTAATACATGCAAGACTATAGAGTCGGTGCCAAAAAAGAACATTCATAGGATAACTCAGAGAGCATAAAGCTAGAAAGCGAGCTCAACGGACGACATGATAACTTTGGAAAACTACTGTGGTCCATCCGGAAGACGTTCTGCCCCAAATATTTTATATGTTGTAGGTTTGGATGTTTAATCTCCAAAAACACAATCCGTTTTCGATTTGGAGGTTCCTAGCTCGAGATACGATTTTTGTTGTCGGAACAACACGAATCCGAAAGTTTACTGCAGCTAGGTCGTACTTTGAGAATTTCCTGTTTCCATCCCAAAAGGAGTTTCGCCATAAAATTCATATGAGATGAAGCTCTATGAGTTAAATTTCTAATGGCGTGAATGGATCACTATTTGAATATTTCTAGCTCAAGATACGAATTTTGTTGTCAAAATAGCACGAATCTGAAAGTTCACTGCAACTAGGTCGTACTTTGAGAATTTTCTGTTTCCATTCCGAGAGGAGTTATGCCATGAAATTCATATATGGTGTAGCTCTGTGAGTGTACTTTCTAATGGCGCAAACGGATTACAACTGTGATAAGGGTGGACATGGGAAATATATATGACAGTGATAAGGGTGGACGGGGAAAATAGAAATATATGACTGTGATAAGGAAGGATACTTGTGTTTTACTGAATTTCAATGATATTTTACTGGTTCTGAGACTCATGAATTTGAAGCTTACAAATTTGAAAAATTACTGTTTTACTCTATTATCTTTCGTATTCCGTACTTACTACTATTTTGAAAGTCATAACCTTGGAAATTCTTCTGGAAAGTTATGTAAGATCTTGGTTACAGCTGAGGCATGGGATAGACGATGGAGTATTTTATTTAATGTTGTAGTTTATCTTTCTTGTTTGTGTAGAATTGTTTTATTTCTTTATTATATATATATGTACTGAGTAACCGACCCCATGTACTGAGTAAGTGTCAAGCCTAACCTCGACGATGTAGTGACGAGGCTAAGACGGGGCAATCATATCTTATATATATAAGATATGATTGCCCCGTCTTAGCCTCGTCACTACTTCGTCGAGGTTAGGCTCGGCACTTACTCAGTACATGGGGTCGGTTGTACTGATACTACACTCTGCACACTTTTGTGCAGATCCAGGTACCGTCCAGCAGTAGAGATTTTTAGTAGCAGCCATCAATTATCCGGAGACGCGAGGTATATTTGTCGGCGTTCGCAGATCCCGAGAGGCTTCTCTTAGTTTGTAGAGACTGTTTTATATTTTCTCAAAACAGTTTTATTATTTCTTTCAGCCCATTATTTTTAGTATTCTTTAGTAGTTCGTGAATTGTGACACCAAACCCTGTGGTAGTCTTAGAGTTATTTCTATAATTAGTTCGTGGCTCGGTTTATTTAGTTGTTTATCATTTTATATTTGGAGTTATTCATTGAAAACCATTAGATTAAGTTTACTTTAAATTTATTTTATTATGTCTAAAGGGATAATCAAAGGAAAATAGATAATCGAACTCTAACATTGGCTTGCCTAGCAAGTGTGATGTTAGGCGCCATCACGATCTCTAAGGTTGGGAATTTAGGTCGTTGTATACAAGTTATATTATTTATTTTAGTTGTCTTCCATTTCTGCTCGAAACTATCCATTCCAGATCAACTACTTTCCTAGACATGCACTGCATTACCGAATCACTCGTAGCTATTAGTGACATGATAAAATAGCAATATTGGTTGGTACTTAAAGATACAGAACAAGGTCAAAGGGTATTTCAATATAACGTCATTTTTTACTTTATGGGTGTGACACAACTACTACTAAAAATAGCAGGGTTGCGACCTAACCATTTTTACCACGTTTCCGATAATATAAGGAGCAACATTTGGCGCAAAAATCCGGAAAAATAATTTTCGATCAATTCAGTCGGAAATTAAAATTCAAATTTTTTGTTTGGTCGTTTGCGACTGAAACAGAAGCAAAATAGTTTTTAAAAAAAGTCAAATTTTTAGGTGACCATTTGCGACCGAAATAGTCACAAACTTTTCTAAAATTTTGTCTTGGTTTGCGACTGAAATGGTCCAAGAAAATATTTGAAATTCAAACCCTCGACCCTTATTCTTTTTATTCTCTTTTCTTTCTCCCTCAATCTGCGTCGCCCAGCTTCGTTTGCCGCCGACCTCCGCTACTCGCCGGAAAAGGCTAGCTTCTCTCTCTCTCTCTCTCTCTCTCTCTCTCTCTCTCTCTCTCTCTCTCTCTCTCTCCCATGTCCGTGTTCCCTTCCCATACCCTTCTATTTTCTCCCCCTCCCCTATCCGCCCCCTTCCCCGACCCCTCTATTCTCTCTCCCTCGCTTGTCTGCACCCCCTTCCCCGACCCATCTGTTCTCCTCCCTCCCCCATCGCGAACCCTTTCCCCTCCCCCATTTTTTGATTATTTTTTAATTTTTTTAATTTATTTGACTTCTATAATAATTAATTTTCATAGTCATGAATCTTGCCTCTAGATTCTAGATACTTTCTAGATCCCTAAGTGAATTATATTTGAAATCATTTTAGAATTACCATAGATATGTTTTTAGAATATCCATAGATTTGGTTTTAGAATTTTCATAGATGTTTTTTGAAAATATTTTGTTCGGATAATTATATTTGTTATTCAATGCTCTTGCTAATTAATAGTAGTATTATCTTGACTTAACTGGCGTACAAATGTGAAAATAATTAGGTGGATATGCTAAAATGAAATAACATTTAACCTTTCAAAATAAGAACCTTTAAATAAACTAATATTTAACCTTTTGTGTAGATGGAATTGCACGTCGTAGATCAACGTATAATAGGAAGCACCCTAATCGTATGTGATTAAGGGATGAATTTAAAAAAGGAGTTACTGGATTTATTGCTAAGGCAAGGACACTTGATGATTTTTGTGTTGAAGGAACGATTAGGTGCCCTTGTGTGAAACGCAAGTATGTTAAGTTATTGGGAGAAGGTTTTGTTACATGTTATTTTCTTAAAAAGGAATTTATGAAAAATTATTATGTGTGGATTGCTCATGGTGAGAATTGTGATAGCGTAGATGATGTTAATTTTTATAATTCTTTTGGTGGTGAGGTGGGTAGTCCCGTAGTGAAGAATAATATTGAAAATTCTCGATTCAATGACATGATGAGAGATGACTTTGAGATGTTCTTGGGGGCTCAATATGAACCACATGATGAGGCTAAGCGGTTCTTCAAACTGTTATAGGAAGCTATTTTGTCTGTTGTATTAAGGCTCAGTGCATTCTAAGTTGTCTGTTGTTGTTCAATTACTTCAAATTAAACTAGATAGTCTATTTCTCAAGCGGGTGTGAATTCTATCATTGAGCTTAAGAATGAATTTAATCCGAGTAATATTGTCCTACCCAAAGATTTTACACAAAAAAAATGATTTCCAAGTTGGGTCTTTCATTAGAGAGGATTGATTATTATGAGAATGGTTGCATGTTATTCTTCAAGGATGATGTATCTCAAGAGAACTGCAAAATTTGTAACAAGTATCGTTACAAGGATGTCACAAATAATAAAAAGAAGAAGATCCCAGTGAAGTCGATACACTACTTACCCCTTATACCAAGGTAAAAGAAGTTGTATGCATCAATGAGCTTCGCTCGTCATATAATATGGCAC
Organism: Nicotiana undulata; assembly: GCA_005239495.1. Taxonomy (NCBI): domain Eukaryota; kingdom Viridiplantae; phylum Streptophyta; class Magnoliopsida; order Solanales; family Solanaceae; genus Nicotiana; species Nicotiana undulata. The sequence goes on along the minus strand of ML266862.1, from coordinate 3,856 downwards.
TATGAGCATAAAAGGCTAGATGGTGTTCTATGTCATTCGCTAGATGGAGAAGTATGGAAGCATTTTGATAGGATGTTCCTCCACCTATACCAAATATGAGCCCTTCTCCTATGCTCCCCGCCCTTCCATGCCGGCTTCACAACCAGCTAGACTGGCTCCTCTGCTAAATTGGACCTCCCACTAGGCGGGGACAATGTCTCTTGATATGACCAAACTCTTCACACTCATAGGAACTCCCCGGTGCTGGTACTGGGGACTGAAGGGAGCCCCGAGCACCGGGATAACTGGTAGGAGGACCTGGCATAGACGAGCCCTGATCCAATGGAGCACGGGACGAACTCTAAGTTGGGAGGGCACTGAGAGATGAATGACCCTGATGATAACTGTGTGGACCATGGACGGATGATGCACAGTGGTGAACTGGGCGAGCCGTCTGAGCATGTCTGAAAGGACGACCTCTACCGTGGTGGAACTGACCCCCAGAAGGAACACAGTTGAATCCACCCTGACCATGAGGCCTCTTGGCCTCTCTCTCAACCTGCTCCTGACTGCAAACCATCTCAATCTGACGAGCAATGTCGATAACCTCATCAAAAGTACCACCAGACACTCTCTCTCTAGTCATAAGCAATCGCAGCTCAAAAGTGACGCCATCTATGAACCTCATGATCCTCTCCCTCTCTGTGGGAACCAACCAGATAGCATGACGAGCAAACTCAGAAAATCTCATCTCATACTACGTCATGGACATATCACCCTGACGAAGCTTCTCAAACTGCCAGCACGGCTCCTCTCTGCAGGACTGAGGCACGAACTTTCCCCGAAAGATAATGGAGAACTCCAGCCAAGTAAGGGGTGCTGCGCCAAATGGCCTACGCCTCTTGTAAGCTTCCCACCAACTGAAGGCAGTCCTAGAGAACTGAAAAGTAGTAACAAGACCCCACTAGTCTCCAGAATACCTGCTGTATAGAGCATCCTCTGACACTTATCCAAGCCTCACCCTCAGCACCACTGAAAGATGGAGCCCGGAGTCTCCAAAACCTCTCACAACTACGTTGCTCATAATCAGGCATAACAAGAACCACATAGTACTGAGCAGCTGCAACCGGTTGGGATGGTTGATGTTGCCCAAATCCACACCACTAATTGGGATTGTGAAGCGGTCGATGCAATTAATTACTCAACGTGAATCGGGGTCGATTCCACAGAGAGCTTAATTTTGATTAGGTATATACCTAGACTAAGTGTATGACGTGCCCAAGATGCACTACCACATATTTAGTTGTTTTTATCTACTTCTAATCTTTATGCTAATGCTTGTAATTGTAAAGCTAAGGAACAACGTTTTTGGTGTGGTTGTTTTTCAAAATATCTAGGGTTGTGACTTCCACCTAGTTGATTACCTAACAGATTGAGAGCATTATAGCATGTTTGGTTGGCCGGGATATATAGCAATCACACGCGATTACCCACTCTATGCCTCTCGGTAGTTTGAGTGATTTTGCCCATTTGGCTTTCTTAAGTCCAAATGGGTATTTCATGAAACAAGTGATAGATGCTTAAGACAGGTCTTACTATCTCTAGATTCAACCCTTTAATTGTGGCTATCAATTTCTTGAGTTCACCCATTTCTTGTTAGCCAAGTTGTCCTAGATTTAGTCTCTCTTCTCAAGTAGAGACTAAGTCAATAAGGCATGAATCAATATTTGCAATCATCAATTCTTAAATTCAAGCAAGAACTAGACTAAATATCATATACTCAATCATAAACAAGCCCTAAATCAATCACCCATTAGGCACTCATACTAGGGTTGGGTCATAACCCTAGCTAAGGGTTTAGATACACATAGGCAAAAATAAAGAAATTAAAGATGAAACTAAGATTAAACTCATAATATATGATTAAGGGAAGAAAATCTAATGTTAAAATGATAAAATATTACAAATGTTACACCCCATGTTTTCGTACATGAGAGTACATCGTAAGTCAATTGATGTAAGCTCAGAAATAAGATTATATTTGATGGAATATAAAGTAAGTTAATCATGTTACATTGGAGATTACAGATATTTAAGATCATGAATAACGAGTACCAAGAGGGTTGGAAAGCTTAGAAGCTAAACCAACTGAAGAGAATAAGTTTCGTCAAAAGTCGACGAGTTTGGAATGTTATAACATCTACTTTAGGGTGCGACTATGGTTAATTAAATTATAAGGAGGTTATGCTATGAGTTAATTTTGTCTTATGATAGTCGTGTGCTACGTTTTGAAGTCAAGCAAGTCTTGGAACAAAAATTTGAATAGGTCTTCACAAGTTACATTCATAAATTTGTTGAAACTTAGGTCGAATGTAGATGCACTTTTCTCCCAATATACTTATAATTAAGGGATGATATACCTACCACACTGAATATCTATGAGTCTAGTTTCCAACGCATTAAACCGTTCATCAATACAACATAGGAGTAGAGCGATATTTGCAATTTCGCGAGACTGCGCAGACATCATAAGTGACAAGTAGGTGGATCACTAGAGCTTTTTGAGCAATACATTTAATGTACTATATTAGGTCTTATTGGGAAATATAATATACCAAATTTAAAGTCTTGGAATTTATTTTCCAATTCTCTTAACCGTTCGTTCATACGCCATCGGGATAAAAAGATATAAGCGTCGGAAGATGGACCAATCCTAGGGTGCCAAGCTAGCACCTCTTTGACTTTTTCCAAAATAGATATATATGTGTGTCTTAGGTCGGCTTTCTCTTCATATTTCAGCATAAAACTACCAGTTAACACCCATAAACATAACCTCAAGCTATCTACTAGGGTTTCAAAGAAGACTATCATCCCGGGCATGAAATCGAAAAGCAATAACATAAAAACGATCCCTACGATGTAAGTGTCATTATACCGCCTCTTCTTTTTCTTTGTAGTTAGAGTTTTGGAAGTTACTTCATAGTTAAGAAATGTCTAAAATCTGTATTTAATTGCTTAAATATCAAGGAAGGTTGATAAATGTGTTCCCTAATAGTTAGAACTCACGGGACGGTGATCG
>ML266861.1:41994-74339 GCA_005239495.1 Nicotiana undulata | reverse complement strand
CTTTTTTTGTGGGGTGGGGTGGGTGGGGTAGTAGGGTGGGTGGTGACGGAAAAAAAATCCTTTTTGGAGAGAGGACATGGGGTGGGGAATAGGGTGAGGAAGCTTGAGAAGGAGTTTTAGAAAATGTTTTCCCTTCATTTGATAAGAAAAACATTACATTTTCCTCCAATTGGAGGAAAATGAGTTAATCAGAAAAATATTTTCCAAAACATTTAAGCCAACCAAACATAGAAAAATTGGAAAATATTTTCCTTCCTACCAAACACACCCCTAATCTTCTCACGCTTAACTCTCCAAAATTGCATTTACACCACAGTGTTTATGTGTGTATTCTGGAGTAGCTGACAGGTTTAGTTGTAAAAAGCAGGATTAAAAAAAAGAGAATAATCAATGTTTTACTTAGTATAGAAAGAAACTTGGTTAAATTAATCAATCATCATTGAAGCTCCATTTTCATTAATCATATTGTAAAATTCGTTTAATATTTTTATTTAATGTAAGAACAAGGGAAAGAACCACTTTTTATACGATCCTACTGAAAGCCAACAAACATTTCAATATTAGAACCCAATCTCTAAATTGTCGAGGTTATGTTTAGTCTTCACATATATTAAGTTCGTTACTACTTGATTAATTAATGCAATGAAAATTATAGGTTGTTATGCTTTTGGAGTTTCTCGAATGTCGAACTTTTTTGGGAGAAGTAATTTATACTTGATTAATTAAATTGAAAAGTAGTTTTTAGTAATAATTAGTGTTTGGTCAGACTTTTAAAAGCTACTTCAAAGCGTATTTTACTTAAAAGTATTCCCTCCAATCAAAAATAAGTGATTTTTTGAATGTTTTCACACAGATTGAGAAATCTACATTTTAGCATTAATTAGCAATGAAATTGATCATACTAACCTTTATTATCTCACATAAACACTCCTAATATATATTCCAACACTATTTACTCCAAGTACGATGTAGGAAAAAATAATTAATTCATTTTTGAAATCTGGATAAATCACTTATTTTGGACCACAAAAAAATGCCAAAAAATCACTTATTTTGGACCGGAGGGAGAACTTCGCAAAAAAAGGATTTTGTGGAGAAATTACTTTTTCCTACTTCTCGACTTCTACGGATCAAAAGTAATTTTTTCTATTCTTCTAAAACTTGGCCAAACACCTCAAGTTCGGAATTGTTTAGTTTGAAAAAATATATTTTTGGCCTTTGGAGAACATGGCCAAACATGTTATTCATCTAGGAAAGGTAATTACATCGATGTACTACTTAGTCTAGACTTCAATGGCAAAATACATAAGCACTCACCTAATCTATGGCCCAAATCCCCCTTAAATACTTTCTGTGAACGATAATAATATTACATACACAATCTTTCTAAAGTGTAGTTAGTACACACCTCTTTTTTCTTGACCAGCTTTCCAAAATATGTGTGAGGTCACGCGCCAATGAAATCGTGACACGTGTTCTATCTCAAGAAAAAAAATATAAATATTTAAAAGAAAACAAACAAAATAAATAAATAAAGCCCCTCCCCCACTTTCTCATCTTCTTCTTAACCTCCATATCTGTCGACCTCCCCTGCTAAACTCCAACAGCCATGGCAAATCCCCGCCTATTTTGTTTGGCTGTGGATTTCACAAAATATTTGTCGCGCTTTCACCTTCGTTATCACCGACAGTACAGATTTCCCAAATGATTTGACTATCAAGCATACAGTTTGGGTTATTGAAACTCGTTGTCGCCGGCAACAGCAAATCCTCAATCTTTTCAACTTTAGCCCTCTTCAGTAACTCACCGTTATCTTTTTTCTTCATATTAACCCCTGAACTTGCTATAATTACCGTTGCTACATTTTCCGACCACATTTTCGCCATGTGATACGCTACAAAACCACCATAACTAGTCCCAATAACAGAACATTTTTCAACTCCAATTTTCTCGAGGAGTTTAATAACACAAGTTGCTTGAAAAACCTCAGACCGGTCGGAAGATTTGGCCGTAGAACGGCCGAAGAATACGAGGTTAGGAATGTATATATCGAAATCGTTAGATATTTTACTCTGGCCGAAGAGAACTATTGCGTTTCGTACCCGGAAAACTTACTCCGGCAGGTCAAGCTCAAATGGAGTCACCTAGGATCTTGTCTGAGTATTGAATTTGATTTTGGGACAAATGAGCTGACTGCTTTGTCCTGGATATTTTTTTCTTTTCATTTGATTATTAAATTAACAAAAATAAGGGGATAAATAAGATTTAGACACGTGTGCTTATATAGGGACTTAGGACAGATAATGCATTGGTTTGACGCGCTTATTTTTTTTGTTAAACACGTGCATGCCATCTGGCAAAAATAGTGTGTATTAGGCACAATTTTAAAAGGTTGCGTGTGTAATATTATTATCGTTCACAGAAAATGTATAAGAGGGATTTGAGTCACAAATTAGGTGGGTACTTATGTATTTTGCCAGACTTCAATAGATTAATTACATCAATGTACTACTTAGTCCAAATTTCAAGAAATCAACTGATTATATAATCAAAAAATCCTCCACTAAATAAAAGATATATAAAGAATTTTGACAGATATATTTGTTTGTCCAATTAGTGACTAAGCTTTGTTCGGGATATAAAAATTATCGTAGTATACATTATGTTAGATAATGTTTGAGCTAAACTACGGAACAAGGAAATTAAATTCATAACTTGTATTTTCCAAAGAAAATAAAAGTTTAGAGTGAGAAAAAGTACTTTTCCACTATATTATGTTGAATTAAATGGGAGAGTCCTAGAAAAAGGGAGAAGGTTAAAAGAAAAGTAAAAGTAAAAGTAAATCGTGAAAAAAAAAGGAGCAGGAGTGTAGGATTATATGAAGAGTGAAAGGAGAAGCAACCAAAAAATAACTTTTAGTTTGGAAAGAAGTTCCTTAGCACTACAATGATGAACCACTTTTTTCATGACCTTGCGAATTATTTTTTAAAGTTTTCCCCCCTTTCTCTGATATTGAAAAAGATTCATAAATACCAAAATAAAAAGTTGGATAAAGTTTTAAGTTTTGATATTAAAGAAACATGAAATTACTATTATTAGCCAGATTTAGTATTTGCTACATAAGGTAATAGATGTCGCGTTCCAGAAAGACTGACTTAAGACTTTTTCTTCTCTCTATATTTAGTTATTATCGACCCGAGCCCGCCTATTTCTTAGGACAAAGGGCGCTCCATCCTCCTAACTCCTTCCACTTCTCCCAGGGACAGGAACTACGGCTTAACCTTTGGGGAAGAAGTTCGTGTGACCCCTCCTTCGAGGGCGCCTAGATAGTGAAAGGTTATCCCTTTGCAATGCTAGAAGCTAAGCAAAGTCACGAAGTTGGCTGACTACGCTCGAGCAGAGCTCAGACCCGGAGGTGGTGGTTGAACTCGCCGCAGAGTTCTGGAGCGACCAATCTCCATGATCAAACCTTATTCCATGGTATTTAGATGAGGTTCCGGCATTGAAGAAGCAAGTTCACTCTCATTCCAGGAATCAGAGGAAGGTATTCTGTCCGGTACTGAAGTTAGAATTTTACGGCTTGCTTTCTCTCTTCTCTTGCAGTTGGCAGTCTCAGTCAACCTTGTTCCGGGCCTTCTCTTCTACTCTATCTGTTTATTGGATTGGTAGGTACAGTATTTCCTCTACGCTTCTGATTGAACTTGAAGGTAATGGGAGAATATGCAGTGCAAGGATATTTACAATTTTTTTATAAAAAAAACAGACCAAATATTTAGAATCAAACAAGTATCAACAGTCCGTTTTCTTTGCTTCTGTTGGGGAATCATTCGCCGGGTTATATCAACATAACATAAGAAAAGAAGAGATTTTGAGTTTTTCGTTGATCAGGCGACACCCGGATTTGAACTAGGTAAAGAAGGATTTGCAGTCCTCTGCCTTACCACTCGGCCAAGTCAGTCTTATGTTCAATTCTGCGGTTGGAAGGATTTAGTTTAGAGTAGAAGGAGTGAAAGCTACTTGACTGAGCGAGTAGTTAGTTCAGGTCTTTTTGTATGAGAGATAATGAGACAAGTTGTTTAACCAAAGAATTAGATTCCTTGACCAAAGCTATTTAGGATGAACACGGGTTACTGATAATCAAGAAAGTAATACGATAACTAAAGAAAAATTGAATGATAATCAATATTGTAGTATGCAAGAAGTAAACTCGATTGTACTCGAGAATTCAGATGCCCTTATGGGTTACATTTCTTCCCTTTATATAGGGGTTTCCTAGTATAACGTTTGGTTCCTGTCATGATTGCTCATTAATGGCTAATTATTATATTAATGAGGCGTTACAAAGGATAACCGTAACTGTTGTATAGGAGTTACGTAACGTATAAGTCATTAACTGTTGATTCTCGAATCTGCCCGTAGCTTCGTTTGGGTTCACTGTGACCGTATCTCTTCTTTATCATTAAGTTTCCCGTGGTTGATGAATTCGTGGGTTTATTGACCGTGCCTCTTTGTCAGTACCTCTTTACAGAATCAAGTCTATCTGTTGCGTTTTCCTTGGTCTACGTAGCTAATTGAGTTGTCAAGAATTTGCTTACGTGTGGGACTCTTTTTTACCAATACAGATAGTCCCCCCACTTACTATATATTTGTTGATTAATATTTGGTAAGTGGATACGTATTTATGGCGGGAATATTTTGCCGCCGTTTTGCTCCGAAACATTGTATCTTTCTATGAACACAGGCGTCGTTTGTCACTTCCGTTTAATGCTCCTTCCACGTGTCAATTTTTGATTGGCTCTGCAATGACTTGGCGCCTTTTAGGGATTTTTGCGGCTGTGTCAGTCCCGAAGTGACACCTTTAATCATGACTTTCCATCATTGTTTTTCCATGTTTTGACGGTTGTCTTTATGTATAAATACCCTTCTTCCTTTCTTTACTTCCACGAAACATTTTATAACTTGTCTCTTTTCTTGTAAAGAATTTTCCATTGCTTCTGTAAGTATGTCTTCATCGAATCAACCCAAGAAGGTAATAGATGTGGAAAATCTCGCATCTTCTTCTGCTCCAATTAGGAGTCGGAGGGGAGGCAGGCTAAGGAGTTTAGGATCTACTCCCTCTAGAGGTTCTTCTTCCCCAATAGTTTCTCCTCCTTCCGCTAGGTCTTTGCTTTCTCCTAGGGCTAGATCTTCTCATTCTTCATCTAGAGGTAAAGATGATCATCTTCGTGAACCCAAAGTTGATGAGATTATTCCCGCTGAGTTTGTCTTTACTAGGGAAAACCCAGTTCTTGTAGACCAGTCTACTTCTTTAGATAGTGTGGGGAGGTATCCAACTATTATAACTGAAGGTCACGTTCCTCTTGTTCGTAGAGAGTGTTCTTGGGGGCCTGATTTCCCTGTTTATGTCTTGAATAGTAATCAAAGGATAACGTCTTATAGGACTGGTTATTCCTTTGTTTATACATATCCTTTTACATTAGGGTTTAGACCTCCCATTGATCCAGTTATTATTGAGTTTTGTCGTTGTTTCAATATCTGTTTGGGACAAGTTGGTCCGCTAGTGTGGCGAGTTGTCGCGTGACTGAGAGTTTTGGCTTCTTTAGCTTCAATTCCCATTACTTTCAATCATTTTATTCATTTATATTCTCCTATCTTGTTTCGTCAAGGGGTTTTTACTCTGGCTGCTCGGAGTAAAAGAGTGTTAGTAACCCCTGGTGATGATAAAGACAGAGGTTGGTACCTCTGATATGTTGTTGTCCCCACTGCTGGTTTAGTGGGTGAAGAGAATCTTCCCTTCCTTGAGAAGTGGAACCGTGCACGTGAGTACTTATTTGGTTCGCATCTATTTTCTTCTTTCATTAGACTTGGATTGTGTTATTAACATCGTATCTATTTTTTCTTTTCAGCAATCATGAATACTGTTGAGAATGTCTCCGGTATTCGTGATTGGGTAGAAAAAATGTTGTATGCCGCTCCTGTTGAAGAAAGGTCCTGGAAGTACTTCGTGGGGAAGTATTGTTGGCTTGTAAAGACCCATGGTAAGTGGAGTTTTTCTTACTTCCTGTCTTACCCGAGCCTACTTTTATTCTCGTTTAACTTTTCCCTTTTTGACAAGGTTTTCCGTTTGTGGGGTGTCTGCTTCATCTATCCCAAAGATGTCTTTGACTCAGGCTCAAGATATCCTTGCTAGCTCGTCTTCCTCAAAGAGAAAAGTTGATGATCCCCATTCTGAAGAGGAAGAAGAAGAAAGAGAGGGTGCTTTAGTACACCGGTTACGAAGAAGGCGGGTGGTTATGGACGACGAGTCTACCCCCGTGACTCTTTCTTCAGTGCCTGCAGGTAGACCCTCATCTTCTGAAAATTATTCAAAGTCCCCAGTCCATGATTCTGTCGAGTATTTGTTTCATGAAGGTTTTGATCTCGCTCCCGATGATGTTCCCTTAGTTGTTGTTTTCCCCGACTCTTTAAGAGAAGAAGTTTCGTCGGTTCCTTGTGTCTCCGTTGTTCCCGCTCCTTTAGCCGTTACGGCTTCTGCCGTTTCTCTGCCTGTGGTTTCTTCAATTCCTCACTCATTTGTGCCTGCTATTGTGCTTGTGGCTCCTTTAATTCCTGGACTGTCTATTTCTGTTGCTTCTCCCTCTGTTCCTGCTTCCATGCCTTTCATTAGGGAAGTAGGGTCTTCCAGCAGGTAGATGCGGAGGGTTGTGATTGAGGTTCCAGCTGGAGGGAGTCTTTTCAAAAAGACGGGCGAGCCTGAGGTGTGGCTTAAGCCTCTGATAGGTCCTGAAGAGAAAGCCAAACTTGCCATCCAAACAGCTCTCATGTGGACCAATGAAGTGGTACATACTTCTTTGAAGGTATAGCGTAGCTTATTCTTACATATGTATACCTTTCCATGTCTAAACAGTTTACCATGTTTAACTCTTTTATTATTATTTTTTATAGATGCACCTTATTGGCTTAGAACTTATGAAAAGAGTTTCAAATTCGGATAGTGAGTTGAAAGAACTGCGGGTTGATTTTGACAATCTGAAGGCACAATATGATGGCTTGAGGGTAGATACGGATGCTTTAGAAGAGGAGAGGAATACCTTGAGGAGACAATTGAGGATTACAGCAACGGAACTGGCGGTGGAGAAGGCTTCTTTTAGCCAAGCTGATAAGGATAAGAGTATTCTTGAATCTTCGTTTGCTGAACAATTGCCCCAAGCCTCGGAGGAGATCAGGAACTTGAAGCATCTGCTAGGGAAGAAGGAGGAATATTCTGGTAAGCTTGTACAGACTCTCTCCCGGACCCAAGAAGAACTGCGTGAAGCTTTAGACAAAGTCCGAACTTTGGAAGAGTCAGTTGTACCCTTGAGGGTCGCCTATGAAGCTGCTGAAGCCGAGAAAGATGGATTGAAGGCTGAGCTTCAAGTGTGGGAAAAAGATTATAATGACCTCGAAGAGGCGGCTGCCGTTGATGTAAGCTGGGCATACATGAATTCTCGCCTTGATACATTGATGGAGATGATCCAAGAGGCTTTCGACCTCAACGCTGAAATTGCTAAAACTAAAGAGGCCATGGAGAAGACCCAACGAGGTCTTACTCTTTCTCCATCCACTGATGAAACTCATGCTGCTCATGGCTCTTCGCCTCAAGCTGCTGTCGTTCCTCCTGAAGAAGTCAACTCTCCTCCTCATGAAGACTGAAGATCTGGTTTCCCCCTTTTTTTTTATTTGGATTGGTGTGGTTACCCCCAGCTCCATCGGGGGTAAGTTTGAAACTCTAAAGTCCCCAACTGACAACTTAGGGGCACTAAAAATGTAATTATTATGCGGCTAAGTACTAGTTAGTACTTAGTTTTAACTTAGCCGCTCTTTTTATATTAATGCAATTTGAAGACTTTTGTTTTGAGTTTTGGTTTTACTCTTTAAGTCTATTGCATGTTTTGTTCTTCTGAGGTTTTTGTTTGCACCTCTTAACTTTTTGCATGAAAATGCATAAATCACTCGAACCTTTTCATAGTAGGTGCAGTGTTCGTATAAGATTTAAGCCTTTGTTTATGATAGGCTTTAATTATGAGTTAGGGCCCTTTTCGATTGACACTTTAATGAAGAAGACGTCTCAACTTTATTGTAATGCAATAGAGTGATAGGATTTTCTCACATGTTTAAGGATGTTTTTGTGGAAAGTTTTTGTTTGAACTTCCACAACATTTTACATGTGATATGATTATCATCTAAAACTCATGTTGCAAATGTTTTCTTTTAACATATTTGATACTCACTTGTATTTCGCAACTATTTTTCGTAGGTAACAGTTTTTTCGATTTAATACAAGGAAATAACTATTTTTCATTAGTAACAGCTTTTGTAAGTATTGGGGTTTTTACCCGCAACTGTTTTTATTTGCAACAGTTTTGTAATAAATACGAGGGAAATGCTTTGTAATTCGTAACTGTTTTATTTGATAACAGTTTTCTGAATAAATACAAGGATTTTGATCTTTCATCCTTAACTGTTTTCGTTACAACAGTTTTTGTATAAATGTAAAGACGTACATTTCTTCCTCGTAGCTAACACTTTGCCTTTTAACCTGAACATGGTTCGAAGGTTTTATTATAGTTTAGGCTTTGTAATTCTTGTGCTGGAGTCTTCAGTTCTTCTAATTTTGCTCGTACCACTTGTCTTGCTGGGTAAATGGTTCTTTAGGCTCGAGCTTTTGACTTTCAGTAGTCTTTTTTGCTTCATCTTGGCCTTCCATATTATATAGTCCCCCAAGTGTTTGAGCTTTGAAGAATGAGATCTCGAGCACTTGATTATTCCTTCTCTATGGTCCTTTCCCTGAAAAAGGAAAACGTACGGGACTCGAAGGTATATACTTTTTTAGATGATGACTGCTTAACCCTTTAAAACGTCCATCAGAAAGTGTAACCCTAGACCGGGAATTGCGTTATTTCCTCGCGTCTTTGCAGGTCTAATATCATCATCTGGTGATGGGCTAGCTTTTTACCTATCATCTAAAAAAGTTAGTAAAATTTAAATATTCAAAAATAAAATCGAACATGCGTTACCTGACCGGGGGTACTTCTTTTCCTTAGAAGTAGTACTTCTTCAAGTGGATGGTGTTCCAGCTCATTGGTAGAATTATGCCGTCCATGGCTTCCAACTCGTATGAACCTTTCCCAGCTATGCCTCAGATTTTATAAGGTCCTTCCCAATTTGGATTCAGCTTGCCAACACCTGCCTCTTTTGTTGATTGGAAAACCTTTTTAAGTACGAAGTCCCCAATCTTAAAATATCTAAGATGAGCTTTGCGATTGTAATATCGCTCTATGATTTGCTTTTGAGCTGCCATCCGTATTAAAGTTGCTTCCCTTCGTGATTCGAGCAAGTCCAGATTGATCTGGAGTTCGGCATCATTTGCTGGTTCCGTAGCTGTTATAACCCTTAAGCTCGGCTCACCGATTTCCACGGGTATTAATGCCTCCGATCCATAAACAAGTGCGAATGGAGTCTATCCCGTGGTTGTTTTTGATGTAGTTTTGTATGCCCATAATACTGCCGGTAATTCATCAGGCCAATTCCCTTTGACTTTATCTAACCGCTTCTTTATATTGTTGACGATGATTTTATTCGTAGACTCATCTTGTCCATTAGCTACGGGATGATATGGCATTGAGACAATCCGTTTAATTTGCCAATTCTCAAAGAATTCTGTGATTTGAGAGCCTATAAATTGTGGGCCATTATCACACATGATCTCTTTCGGAATCCCAAAACGGCATATTATGTTTCGCCATAAGAAGCTTTTGACCTCCTTTTCCCGCACTTGTTTGAACGCTTCTGCTTCCACCTATTTCGTGAAGTAATCAGTAAGTACGAGCAGAAATCGTACATGTTCTTTAGCTGGGGGAAGAGGTCCCACTATATCTATTCCCCATTTCATGAAGGGCCATGGTGATATGACTGAGTGCAACAGTTCTGCGGGTCTATGCATATTGTTGGCGAACCTCTGACACTTGTCGCATTTAGATATGAAGTTCTCTGCATCTTCTTCCATCTTAGGCCAATAATACCCGGCTCGGATTAAGGTTTTTATCAAGGATCTTTCTCCTGCATGATTTCCACAATGTCCTTCATGGATTTCTTTTATCACGAACTCCGTCTGATTAGGTCCGAGGCATTTAGCTAGGGGTCCACCGAACATTCTACGATACAATGAGTTGCGGACTAGACAATATCGTGATGCTTTGCGGCGAAGCGCTTGAGCTGCTTTCTTGTCTTCAGGTATGGTGCCATTCTGCAAGAAATTGAGAATTTCGTTTCTCCAATCACAAGTTAAATTATTGAAAGATACCTCGTTCCTGTCTTGGTCGATTGCTGAATGGAAGAGGTGGACAACAATGGTGTTGTCTTTATTTGTTACTTCTGTAGCTGCCGCGAGGTTTGCTAATGCATCCGCTTCTGCATTTTCTTCTCTAGGTATTTGTATTATCTTCCACGTTTTGAACTGTCTTACAAGTTCCCGTGCCTTTTCAAGATATTGTTGCATTCGAGTTTCCCGAGCGATGTAAGTCCCCTGCATCTGATTTACCACCAATTGGGAATCACTGTTGATTACGATTTGCTCGATTGACAGCTCCCGTGCCAGTCTTAAACCTGCAATAACTGCCTTGTATTCTGCTTCATTGTTAGTTATAGGGTAACATTTAATAGCCTGCCGTGTCTTTTCACCTGTAGGTGATATTAAGATGATGCCTAATCCGACCCCTTTTATGTTAGAAGAGCCATCTGTAAATAGGGTCCACTAACCTGGATTGACTCCGTTAAAGAGTTGTAACTCTTGTTCTACCTCAGGGGTAATACTGTTGCTAAAGTCAGCTACAAAATGAGCTAATATTTGTGATTTGATTGCTGTTCTAGGCTGATATGTTATATCATGTTCACTTAATTCTATGGCCCATTTGGCTAATCTTCCTGACAATTCTTGCTTATGCAAAATATTTCTTAAAGGATAAGAAGTCACGACAGTGATTGAATGACATTGAAAATAAGGACGTAATTTTCTTGATGCCATTATTAAAGCTAAGGCTAATTTTTCTAGATGTGGGTATCTAGTTTCAGCATCTAATAAAGTTTTACTTACGTAGTAGATAGGTGATTGCTTACCTTTCTCTTCTCTTACCAATACTGCACTTATAGCAATTTCTGAAACAACCGGGTAGATGTACAATCTTTCCCCTTCTTTTGGCTTTGAGAGCAGTGGTGGATTTGATAAATAAATCTTCAAATCTCTGAGGGCCTGTTGACATTCTTCAGTCCATTCGAATTGATTTTGTTTTTTAAGAACTGAAAAGAATTTAAAGCTTTTTTCGGAAGACCTGGAAATAAATCTTCCTAAGGCAGCTATTCTCCCTGTCAATTTTTGAACCTCTTTTTTATTTGTTAAAATATCAGGTATTTCCTCTATAGCTTTTATTTGATTTGAATTTACCTCTATTCCTCTGTTAGATACAAGGAATCCCAAAAACTTACATGATTGCACTCTTCCGGATTGAGCTTCATATTATACCTGCGTAAGGTATCAAAAGTAGTAGAGATATGCTGGAGATGATCTTCCGCTTGTGTTGACTTTACAAGCATATCATCAATATAGACTTCCATTGTCTTTCCTAAATGTTCTTAGAACATTTTAGTCACTAACCTTTGGTAAGTGGCTCCTCTCGTATGGAAGCTATGTTCAAGAGTTTTTGGACTTCATCGTCAATCACTTGATTCTTGAACGTTCCTTGCTTTCTTTTCTTTTGTTTAACATGTACGAATGATGGATCTTCATTCAGTTTATGAGTCATTACTTCTGGTGGAATACCTGTCATATCTGAATGGAACCATGCAAAACAATCCGCGTTAGATTTTAAATAATCGATTAACATACGTTTTTGCTTGGGGGTTAACCTCTCCAGCAATCTCGTGCCAACATAAAACTTTTTCTCGGGCTTTTGTTCAGACAACAGAACAACCTCGAGTTCTTCCGCGGTTGTTTTGATATGCTCGTCTTCTTCTGGTTCACGAATGAAGTCTGGTCTAGAATCTATGTCTGCGTGATCCGGCATATTTTCGATGATAATAGGATTTGTCTCGCTGGTGTCTTCTTCCGTACCTGTTTGAATACTCATTTCCT
Source organism: Nicotiana undulata (assembly GCA_005239495.1). Lineage (NCBI taxonomy): Eukaryota > Viridiplantae > Streptophyta > Magnoliopsida > Solanales > Solanaceae > Nicotiana > Nicotiana undulata. Next base: position 62,173 of record ML266861.1, on the reverse strand, counting down.
TTGTACATGATTGATCAAAGATTCTTTCCATACATGTTTGGCCATTGGCCTCCGTTTGGAAGACTTCAACATCTCCCGTATCTTTTTTGTTGTGAAGTGCTATCGAGTTTATATTTCTGGAAGTTTGTTGGTCACCTCTAATTTGTCTCACTCCCCATTTTGATGGGAATTTTATTATTTGACGTAAGGTGGATGGGACTGCTTTCATATCATGAATCCACGGTCTTCCCAAAATGACATTGTAAGCCATCCCTGTATCAATGACTTAAAATTTCGTGTTTTTGACCACTCCTTCAGCATAAGTATTAAGTTCAATCTCTCCTTTGGTTATCACTGTAGAATTATCGAACCCGGATGTGGCTCGTGCCTTTGGGATCATTTGATTTTCCACTAGCATTTCTTCTGCGACTTTTATCAAAATGATATTGACTGAACTGCATGGATCAATCAATACTCTTTTAACGTTAGTGTCATGAATAAGTAAAGATATTACCAGTGCATCATTATGAGGAAGCATCAGTCCACCAAAGTCTGCATCATCAAAGGTTATTTTGTCTTTATTTGGATCTTCTCGAACCCGCTTTCCATGGGTATTTGAGATCGTTGACGCTAATTGACAAACTATTCCATTTACTTCCTCTCCTCCATGTATCACGTTAACAATTCGCTTCGGAGAGGGAGGCTTTGGAGGCTCCTGCATGTTCTTCATGTATGCATGTTTACCTTTATCACTAAACAACTCTGTTAAATAGCCCTGTTTTAATAAATGTTCTATTTCACCTTGTAAAAATCTACAATCTGCAGTTCTGTGTCCATGATCATTATGGAATTCACACCACTGATCTAGATTTATCCTATTTGGATTCGACCGCATCTCTTTGGGCCATTTAACTTTGTCTCCCATATTTCTTAGTATTGAGACAAGCTCAGTAGTGCTTACGTTAAAGTTATGGTCCCCATTTCGGGTATTACCTCTGGACCGTTAATCTCGATCTTTCATGGATCTAGACGAGGATGAGCCTATATCTCTTCCTGACGGTCTAGTATTTTCGAACCTGGGATGTGTGTCACGTCCCGAGGGTCCTAAGTAAGGATCGTACCTATTTTTACCTAATCTTTTGTCTGGTTCTGGACGTCTGGATCTGGAATACTCCTCGTCTCTCGATCGAGCAATGATATCTTCTTATATTCTGAGTTTAGTACTATACCTGTTGTATACATCGTCCCACGTCGTAGCTGGAAATACTCTTAGACTTTCCTTGAGCCGTCTCGTGGCTTCTGAGCTTTTATCGTTTAAATTGCTTGCAAATGCCATGGCTTCCCAATTATCAGGCACCCTGGGTAATTGCATTCTTTCTCGTTGAAACCTGTCTACAAACTCACGAAGTAATTCCGTGTCTCCTTGCTTTATCTTGAATATGTCTTCCATTCTTTTCTCAACTTTTTGTGAACCAGAGTGTGCTTTTATAAACGAATCTTCAAGCTCAGCAAAAGAATCAATAGAATTTTCAGGGAGAAGAGAATACCATGTTAAGGCTCCTTTTGTGAGTGTTTCCCCAAATTTCTTGACAAGGATTGATTCAATCTCTTGTTTTGTTAAATCATTGCCTTTTACTCCAGTAGTGAAAGTAGTCACATGATAACGTGGGTCAGTTGTTCCATCATATTTAGGAACATTAGGCATTTTGAACTTCTTGGGTATAGGCAAGGGCGCTGTACTTGGCTTCCAGGGCTGTTGAGAATATCTATCAACGTCGATGCCTTTGATAATCGGCGGTACTCCAGGGATTTGCTCGATGCGATCATTCTGTTCTTTCATTTGTTTTTGCATGGTTAGCAATAAATTTTGTAACTCTGAGTTATTAGTCATACCTGGTCTCGCTTCAAGAGATTCATTTGGAGTGTCACCCCTGGCTGAGTTTATTAACCCAGACTGAGGATTTTCAGCGATGATTGTATTATTTGGAGGCGGTGTTAATGGTGTTTGTGGTGCCTGTGGTAATCCTCTCGCAAACGCTTGCAAAGCTTGCCCCACATATTCAACAATCATTTGCTTTATTCGGTCCTGCTCTATCATTTGCTCATTATTGTTATGATGGTTATCGGATCTTTCCGGGGATGACTCCCTTGAACCACGTGGGGTTCCTCGAGGAGTTGGAACTGGGGTTCCATTTTCCTACTGGTTGTTGTCGTCGTTGTTGTTGTTGTTGTTGGAATTCGACATAGTTTAAAGGATATCGATTGGAAAATAAACTATGATTATCAGGTTCCCGGTAACGGAACCAATTTGTTTAACCAAAGAATTAGATTCCTTGACCAAAGCTATTTAGGATGAACACGAGTTACTGTTAATCAAGAAAGTAATACGATAACTAAAGAAAAATTGAATAATAATCAATATTGTAGTATGCAAGAAGTAAAATCGATTGTACTCGAGAATTCAAATGCCCTTATGAGTTACATTTCTTCCCTTTATATAGGGGTTTTCTAGTATAACGTTTGGTTCCTGTCATGATTGCTCATTAATGGCTAATTATTACATTAATGAGGCGTTATAAAGGGTAATTGTAACTGTTGTATAGGAGTTACGTAACGTATAAGTCATTAACTGTTGATTCTCGAATTTGCCTGTAGCTTCGTCTGGGTTCACTGTGACCGTATCTCTTCTTTATCATTCATTTCACGTGGTTGATGAATTCGTGGGTTTATTGACCGCGCCTCTTTGTCCGTACATCTTTACAGAATCAAGTCTATCTGTTGCATTTTCCTTGGTCCACGTAGCTAGCTGCGTTGTCAAGAATTTGCTTACGTGTGAGGCTCTTTTTTACCAATACACAAGTACCAAGGACTTTCGGTCGACTATGTTAACTTATAAATAAACAGGGATCAAATTAAAAATTAAAATGAACAAACGGCGAGCTAACATATGGAAAAGTAAATTAAGTTTGGCAACGTGTGAACAACTTTTGAACTAATGAAAATGCAAGTATTTTCCTAAAAAATAAAAACGGTAAACATAACAAAATGGACATTAACTTTAGTTCCCTGATTATCATAATCAAATAAAGATTAAATTATTAGGCATATCTAAATTTGCAAAGACATAAGTCAGGTCATTTAAATTTGAAAAGCAAGCCATCCGAAATTGGGCCCGTGCGCAGCACAGGCTAACCATCCCTAGTCTTACACAAGGTCATTCATGCAATTAGCACATAATAGAGTTGTCGTACCTTTTTTTTGGTTATTTCCCGTTTGACCATGAGTTTTGTCAAAATAAATCTGGGATTTATTTGGCAAACTCATGTTTGACCATAAATTTTGCCTATATTTTGACAAAATATCAAATCCCAAAATTACCCCAATTGCTGATTTTGGGCCAAAATCCCAAAATTTGGGAATTTTATACATGTTTTTCCAAAATAAAGTTGGGAAACATATTTTGAAAACGTATGTCCAAACACATTTTCATCTTCAAACCAAATTTCAATCAAATCAAAATTTTCAAAATAAATTTGGGAATCTATGGACAAACACTAGCTTAGTGTTATTGCACTATTGTTTTTGCATAATTAGATCTGGATCTATACGCGGTATTTGTGCCGTTGGACTTATATTTTCCCACCATTTTCAACTAGCCGTTAATCTTCAACTAAACGGCCAAATACAATATCATCACTTCTTAAATACCCCCATTACTTCCTCCCCTTCATCTTCTGTTTTTCTTTTTCAAATCATCATTACATCAAATTTTCGTCAGATTCAAACCAATGGATCACAAAGTCATCACTTCAACTGAGTCCAATTCTCACTGCCACATGTCTCATCGATTTTTTTCGTTTAACCAATTACATACTCTTAAGATCTGCGTCTAGTTGTATCTTTTTCACTCTCTCTTTACGCCTGATCCCCTCGTTACACGGAGGCCTTTTCATCCTTCTCCACGCGCTCACAATAGCGGGTGCAGTCCCGTGCTGCACCGCCACTGCTACCCTAGCAGGATCTAGCAAGTGCTACGCCATTCACATGGTGGCTACAGTCTTAACGGCTATTTTTCAAGGCTCTGCTGCTGTGCTTATTTTCACAAAGACTTTTGATTTTTTAGGACAATTGAAGTCTTATGTTAGAGAAGAAAATGGAGCTATGATCTTGAAATTGGTTGGTGGATTGTGCATTTTGATATTTTGTTTGGAATGGGTGGTTTTGCTTTTGGTTTTTATTTTGAGGTACAATTCTTTCGTGGAAGGGAATGGACTTGAGATGAATTCAAATTCTAAAAGCAACTTTAAAGTTGATCAAGATGAGAATTTTAAAGGTTGTCCTAATTGTGCAATCCAAGTAAACACTTATTTATTTTATTTTAATTTTGTTCCAAACCTTGGAGCACAAAATAATAGAAAACGAAATATGAAGTGCTCCAGGTTAAAAAGGTTGTGTTGAGTACAATTGCACAAAGAGTAATGCATGGAATGACCATAAAATTTTACTACACCCAGTGAGTTGATTTCTTTTTAAATTATCTTTGAGTTGATACTCAAGATTTGCTGTAATGATTTTTACCAATTGTGATTGAGTTCTTGCTTAATTTTATTTACTTAATATAGTTTAATTCTTGTTATTCCATATAATTTGTTGATTTTACCAACTGTAATGAGCTAGTATAACTTACTGGAAGATCTCGTTGATAGGAGAAGAAAATTGATAGTATCATCCTTATGAATTTGTAGACGTTCAGCGGGCAAACGCCGTAATAGCGACAAAATTCCTTCGCCAGCGAAAGGAAAGGAAGAATGTAGCTGACTTTGAAGCGGTGGGCATAAAAGGCGCAGTGCCCAGGACGTTGGGCCTACACCATATCCCATCCGGCCGTAATTAACTCTATGTGATGGGGAAGGCCGAACATAGCCTTAAGCTCTCCCAAATCAGTTTCCGCCATCGTTGATCGAAAGGTCCCAGGGTCGGCTTCAGGCAATTTAGAGAAATCAGATCTAGTTTCGGGATTGTGAGGAACTATTTCCTCCACCGTTGGAAAGCTTCCATCCTCGATGGCGGCTGCAACATTCTCCGCGTGAGGAGGAAATACCATCGCTAGAGGGACTGCATTCCTTCTCTCACTAGATTCAGAAGGTACGTTAGACATGTTTTAACAAAAGAGAAGGGTGTATCAAACAATGGAGGACTAAAAACGATGGGAACCGCTGAAAAAGAAGGGAAAAGTGCAAAGCAATGGAAGAGAAAGAAGGGGATATAGGGTTCCGAAGTAAGAAATTTGAAACTTTAAAGTCATTCCCTAACATCTCTATTTATAAAAACTTTGGCACCAGAACCGAAAAATCGGCTCATCATTATCTGGAACCAGACAGGTATAACTCACAATGTCGTTGATAATGCAGGTGAAAACGCTCTCGCGACCATCCTAAAAAGGATGTAAGAAAAGGAGAATGAAAACAAAGCGCTCTGAGATCATATGAAAGGACACCATGAACGGGTTGATAAAATATCGGGCGCTCCTATGTTGCTGCCAAAAAGGGATGCTGGTCGGTTCATCGAGCAGCCGCACAGTGATAATGCAGCCCCGTATGCCATACCAAAAACCTTCAAAATGCCACCCTATCTCAGGATACACGACGGCACGACTGACCCTGAAGATCACGTGACTCATTAAGTCACCACATGAAAGGCAATGATCTCGCCAAAGAACAAGTGTCTTCCATATTGCTCAAGATGTTTGGCGAAACCCTCACAGGAGGGGCGTTAACATGGTATTCGCAGCTACCAGCACGCACCATAGAAGCTTTCGAAGAAATGGCCGACAAGTTCGTAACGGCCCATGCCGAAGCCAAGAAGGCCAAGGTGAAAGTGTACGGCATATTTGCTATTAAACAGTCTCTAGGAGAGGGGTTAAAGGACTTCCTCGCCCGGTTCAACCGAGTAAGGATGACTCTGCCAAATTTATCTGAAGGGATGGCGGTCACAGCTTTTCAAAACGGGCCGAGTAGAGATGGTTCAAGAGCAACGAGAAAATTCTTGAGTCAGTTGTTGAAGTATCCCAACCACTTGGGACGAGATCCATAATGCGTATTGTGTCGAGATCTGACTAGATGAGGACGACCTCAACGGGCCAACTCACCGACTAACCTCAATACAGGCTGAATCTAGAAGAGATTGAAGCAGAGAACACCCGATTCCGCGACCTAACAGGGAACGACATCAACCGTTACGTCCTCCCTTCGCTACGAAGAAGGCCCGTCCAGACCAAGGACAAGGACTTATCGAAATGAAAGAGGTATGCCTCCCTTGTTATCTGCTCATAATTTTTGTGTGTCACCTACACAGGAAGTCTACGCTCTGAAGAAGTTCGGACCAAAAGTTAAGTGGCCGCCAAAGATAAGATTGGACCCGAACACCAGAAAGTCTGACGCCCTCTATGATTTTCACCACGAACATGGACACAAAACTGAAGATTACATCGCTCTAAGCTAGGAAGTATACCTCCCTTCTTTTCTTTTGCTTGACAGGCACGAAGGATGGATCTTCATTTAGTTTACGAGTCATCACTTCTGGAGGTATACCTGTCATATCTGAATGGGACCAAGCGAAACAATCTGAGTTAGCTTTTAAATATTCAATTAACTTACCTCTTATCACGGGGCTTAGCCTCGTGCCTATATGAACGTTTTGCTTAGGCTCCTGCTCGAACAATGGAATAGCTTTGAGCTCCTCAATAGTTGTTTTAATATACTCATCTTCTTCTGGCTCCTGAATGACATCGAGTCTGGAATCCATGTCCGTATGTTTTGATGTTGCCTCTGTGGTGATTTGGTTCACCTTCTAGTGGCTTCCTTCTTCCGTACCTATTTGGGTACCAGTTTCTTCCGTACCTGTTTGGGCGATTTCCTCGTCTTTAGACTCTTCCGCTACCTCTTTTTTGTTAGAGTGTACTACTGAATTTATATTCCTTGAGGTCTGTTGATCGCGTCAAATTTGTTGAATTCCCCATTTGGAAGGGAATTTTATTACGTTATGTAAATTAGATGGTATTGCTTCCATGTCATGGATCCATGGTCTCCCCATGATTACGTTATAAGCCATAACGGTATCAACGACTTGAAATTTTGTATTTTTGATTACTCCTTCTGCATAGGTACTAAGCTCAATTTCTCCTTTTATTATGACCGTAGAGTTGTCAAACCCATATAAGGCTCGTACTTTTGGGATTACTCGATCCTCCATTAGCATTTCTTCCACAACTCTCAACAAAATGATGTTGACTGAGCTACCTGGATCAATCAACACCCTTTTTACATTAGTGTCATGTATAAGTAGGGATATTACCAGTGTGTCATTATGAGAAAGAAGCAATCCGTTGACATCTACATTGTCAAATGATATATTGTCTGCTTCCACGTCTTCACGAATCCGCTTCCCGTGTGTAATTATGAATTTTGTTGTTCTTTTGCAGACTACTTCATTCACCTCCTTTCCTCCGTGCATCTCATTCACTGTTGTCTTTGGATATGGTGGTTTTGGGGGCTCTTGCTTGTTCTTCATATATGCCTGTTTACCTTTTTCACTAAACAGTTCTGTTAGATAGCCCTGTTTTAATAATTGTTCTACGTCACCTTGCAATAATCTGCAATCTGATGTTCTGTGTTCATGATCGTTATGGAATTCGCACCAGAAGTTTGTATTCCTTCTGTTTGGATTTGATCTCATTTCTTTGGGACATCGAACTTTATCTCCCATGTTTTTCAGTACTGTAATTAATTCAAAAGTACTTACATTGAAGTTGTAGTCTCCGACTCTTGCATTACCTCTATTCCGTTCCTCCCGATCCTTTCTGGATCTTGAGGAGGATGAGCTCGTATCTCTATTTGACGGTCTATATTCCGATCGTGTGTTTTCAAACCTGGAATGAGTTTCTCGTCCCGAAGGTCCCATATATGGATTGTACCTGTTTTTACATGTTCTCCTTTCTGATTCGAAGCGTCTAGAACTGGTTCGATCTTCAGCTTTTGATTGAGCAATGGTGTCTTTTTCTATTCGTAGCTTGGTGTTGTACTTGTTATAGACATCGTTCCATGTCGTGGCTGGGAATTCTCTTAAGCTTTCCTTGAGTCTTCTCGTGGCTTTTGAGCTTCTGTTATTTAAATTACTTGCAAACACCATTGCTGCCTAATTGTTAGGTACCCTTGGTAGCAGCATTCTCTCTCGTTGGAACCTGTCTATAAATTCACGGAGTAACTCCGCATCTCCTTGTTTTAGTTTGAATATGTCTTCCATTCTTTTATCGACTTTTTGTGCACCGGAATGTGCTTTTATAAAAGAATCTGCAAGTTCAGCAAAAGAGCCAATAGAATTTTTGGGTAAAAGAGAATACCATGTTAGTGCTCCTTTTCTAAGTGTCTCTCCGAACTTCTTGACCAGTACTGACCCAATTTCTTATTTAGTCAGGTCATTGCCTTTTACTCCTGCAGTAAAAGCAGTTACATGATCACGTGGATCGGTTGTCCCGTCGAACTTGGGAATATCAGGCATTTTGAATTTCTTGGGAATAGGCAAGGGTGTTGCGCTTGGATTCCAAGGTTGTTGAGAATATCTATCAACGTCAATTCTTTTGATGACAGGTGGTACTCCAGGAATTTGCTCGATTCGATCGTTTTGTTCCTTCACCTGTTTCTGCAAAGTTAGTAATAAAGATTGTAATTCTGGATTATTGGACATACCTGGTCTGGCTTCGAGGAACTCATTTGGAGTGCCTCTACTTCCTGCGTTTGCTAATCCGGATTGTGGATTTTCCACAGTTGCGGTGTTGTTAGGAGGAGGTGTAGGTGATGCAGCTGGTAGTCCCCTCATTAATGCTTGCAAGGCTTGAGTCACATATTGACCAACCATTTGTTTTAAAGGTTCTTGTTCTCCTGTTTGTTCATTTCCATTGTGATTATTGTTTTGAGTCGTAGATCTCTCTGGGGAATGTTCCCTTGAGCCTCGTGGGGATCCTGAAGGTGATGGAACTAGAGTTCCAACCCTCTGTTGGTTGTTGTCGTTGGCGTTCGACATAATTCACAGAATGTTGTTTGAGAAAAAATAGAGATTATCAGATCCCCGGTAACGGAACCAATTTGTTTAACCAAAGAATTAGATTCTCTGTCAAAGTTATTTTAAGAAGAACACGGGTTTTTGATAACCAAAAGAATATGGAAATAACTGTAAATAGATTTATAAATAAAAAGCAATAATGATGCGCTAAAATAAGTATATTTCAATAGTGGTTCGAATGTGTCTTTACAAGTTATATTTTACTCCCTTTTATAGAGAATTTCTTAATCTAACGTCTACTCTTTTCAGTGATTGAGCATTAATGGATAAATAATGGCATTAATGTAACGTTACAATGATTAATCGTAACTGTTGCGTGAAGATTATGTAACGTTTGGCTCATTAATTGAAGATATCCGAATCTGCCCTCTATTCTGCTTTGATTCATTCTGACCGTGTCTCTTCATCTCCTCAATATGGTTGAGATTTCCGTTTCTGATTACCTCGTGGGTATATTGTTCCGTCCCTCTTTGTCTCGTACCTCTTCATAAAGTCTCGTCCAGTTGTCATGTCTTCATTTCTCCACATGGATTGCTGAGTCATCATAATTAGTACACGTGTGAAGCTTATTTTTACCAATACAGGATGGCTTTATCTTTTTCCAGCTCCCCGATCCTCATCTCTAGTCGACCTTCCTTAGCCCTTACCATGGACTAGTCATTTCCCGCTCGTCCTCGAGGGTCCTATTCGCCAATTCAAGCATCTCTGATTTCCTCTAAGCGTCCATGCGGGATGATTCTGCCTTCTCAAGCTCACCTTGCTTTTCGGCAATTTCACCATTGAGGCCCTCTAGCTGAAGCCGACATTCTTCCAATAGCCTGCATAGCTCAACCACTTGTTCTTGAAGGTCACTTCATTGGGCCTCCACACCCCCAACCTCAAGCTCCTCTTTATTACTCCTCAACGTCCCCTAGAGGACGTTGCACTTCTCAATGGCTTTCACCAGCTCATCGTCCTTCTCCTTGAACTCGTTGTGAAGGGCCTGCATGTCGCAACCTTTACCAAGTCATCGACAAAACTCTCGGTAATTGCTTCGATACTCAAAGTACTTATTTTTCAACCTCACAAAAATTTCCCTACGCCTCTCCTCCTTTCGGGTGCTCTCAATGCTCTCAATCTCCAAAATCACCATCTGCAATGACAAAAAGAAAAGAAGTAAGTCAAAAACAAAAACACCCTGAAAAACAAAGACTAAAATAGGAGAAGAACAAAATACTAAAAAGTCACTCTAAGGGTAAGACCAGCAATGCTCCTCGACAAAGTATTGTCTTCCAACTCTTTAAGGGTCTTACCCTCTATCTCAAAACAAAGGGAGCCGAGGTCGAGGACCATGTCCTCCGTATTCTTCAGCAAATCACGATCCATAGGGATTGCAATGGTCCTTATAGACCTCCTCGATAATGCCTTTGCCTCTCTCAGTGTCCGGCAAGGAAGTATGAGCAACTAGTCGGGAAGTCGATGACTCCTATTGCCTCAAAATATCAAGAAAATCGGTGGTCAACCCTTCTACCTCCGCCACCACAGAAGGAAGAGATGTACCCACGTTGGCTTCTACCAATCTCGGAGTCCCAGACCCCAGCTCGACGTCATCTCCGATGATAATGGTCATTATCTCGGGTAGCAAGAAATCACCCTCTGATAAATTAACGGCCCGGGCGACCCTGTCACCAGCATCTACGGACCTCATCTTGTGTGGCACCAAATCCCCACCACCATGTAAATCCACCGTGTCCTTATCAATAAGGCAGAATAACTGAGGAGTTGGGGTTTCTATAGCCGAAGTCTCCGCGGTCGAAGGGAAATTGATTTAGAAGCAGCCACCATCAAAGAAGAAACTTGGACACGAACAAAAGCGATCGCAGTCGATGAGGGGGTGGGTGTCAAAACGTAGCGGATTTCGTCTTTCAAAACACGAGTGCAGGTGCTTTCCATTTCCTCGAAAGTCCCCTGGCCAAAGCTAAAAAAATAGGGAGAAATAAGGTCAGCAAAAGTAAAACAAAGGTGAAAATAACTGAGGCACCAGTAATAAAAGAGACTTATTAGTCGAAGGGAGATGAGGTTCAAACCTCTTGAAAAAACACAACCACTCACGTATCCCCACGATGTGAGGGAGGAGCGAAGCTACCCAGTCGAAAATATCTTCGACCAAAGAGGGAGATAAAACTTTAGCTACACAAAAAATGACAGAAGGTCAGAACCATGACCAAATACGAAAGAAAAATCAGATACCTACAAACAAGGAAGTTAAGTACTTACGAGTACAATTCCAAGCCTCAGGAAAACCATCGGCGTTGGCAACCACATCATTGGTTCTACTGAGGAAAAACTTAATACAAGATGGGCGGTTGTCTTTGTCATCTATATTCACTACCAAGCATTTGCCTCCTCGGTGGTGAAGATTTAGCATCGTCCCTATATAAAAGTTGGGGGCGAACATGTGCGTTAAATGTTGAAGTGTGAGTTCGACCCCCGCCAGCTCTACAAATTTGGTGTGCATCCTTAAGAGTTTGTAGATGTACGATATGAGATGAGCCAGGAAAACACAGTAATAATGGAAAAATTCCTCCACAAACAGAAGGGGAGGAAGAGTAGTTGACTTGGAAGGGGTAGGCATAGAAGGCGCAGTACCCAGGATGGTGGACCTGCATTGTATCCCATCCGGCCGAGATTAACTTTATGTGATTGGGAAGGCCGAACTTAGCCTTAATCTCTCCAAAATCAATTTCCGTCATCGCTGATAGAAAGGTCCCATGGTCGGCTTCAGGCAATTTAAAGAAATCGGATCTAGTGTCGGGGTTGCGAGGAAATATCTCCTCCACCATTAGAAAGCTTCCATCCTCTACGGCTGCTGGAACATTCTCCGCACCATCTCTAGAGGGACAACATCACTTCCCTCACTTGATTCAGACGGTACGTTAGACATGCTTTAACAAAAAAGAAAGGAGTATCAAACAATGGAGGACTAAAAACGATGGGAACCGCTGAAAATGAAGGGAAAAGTGCAGAGTAGTGGAAAAGAAAGAAAGGAATATAGGGTTTCGAAGCAAGAAATTTGAAACTTAAATGTCATGCCCCGACATCTCTATTTATAAAAACATTGGCACCAGAATCGAAAAATCAGCTCATCATTACCTGGCACCGGAACCGAATCGCAATCAGGGGTCAAACGAAAAATAAAGCAATACATCGGGAATAAGCATCATGATGACGCATGGCATCATGACATCATCCTAATTCGTGGACAGCACAACTCTAACAAACAGACCGTGAAAATCGAAGCATTTGAGATTCGTGACTCACGAAGGCCATGTTGCCAATTCGTTATAACCACCATGACCCGCACAACTCGCTAAATCATTTTGATCAGAGTTATCAAAATCCGCTCATCAAGCCCGCCAAAAGTCGGCCTCAATAAGCGGAGGGACTAACTGTATGGGTCAAAATTCAACTTTAGAATATTTAGGTTCAGATAACATTAAGGGAAGAATCCTCAAATCATCATTTGACAAGATGGCCGAAGAGTCGACGAGAGCCGTAGTCTAGGTGTCAACAAGTGTCGAGGTCGAGATTGTGTATTGTTGGTAGAGCTGTAACGACTAGTTTTTGAGACAGGATATTAAAGATAATATTCTAGTTAATATTCTCTCCACTTGTACTATTAGGATTTTTTAGGAACATGTCACATATAAAAAGAAAAGGAGACAATGATAAAGGGCAAGTGATATTCATTTGTAAAATAGACACTTTGACTTAAAAGATTCGGCTCACTTGATACAAAGATTACCTTTTCACTGAAATTCTTATCTACACTTTACAATCAGATTCGAGAAATCCTCGATTATTCAAGGATTTTTCTATCAACCATTGTCGGGTGGAAGAATTCATTAATTTCATCCTTTATTGAGTGAATCATTCCTCCTATTTACTTAACTGTCATTTATTGTTGTTCATTAAATATTGTATGCCACATTACTATTCCTGATTTTCCAGAACATTTATTATGTGATACTGTTAGTGTCCGTCCAAATCTGTAGGATACCAATCGCTTCTCTTAAAACTAAGATCTAAGGATGTTAGCTAAGATTAACCTTGGTTATAGAAATTTAATTATTCGAACCAAGATTTTTATTTTTGGTTGAACTATTTGGCGTCGTCTGTGGAAATTTCTTAGTTAAATTTTTAGTTTCCTCTAGATCGACAACGGACGCAGGTCATTAACGTCATAAAATCCAAGATCTCCTTTCTTTGTGTGTGCAAAACTCTACATGGAAGGTAACCGAGAAGAAAGGGTGAGAATAACAAGTGACTTCCCAACCAAACTCTTGAATGTCATCAACGAAAGTTGTGAAACGACAGGTGAAGACACGACGCCCAGTGCTTCCCCTAGGTGAGATGGATCACCGCCCCCAAACTACATCATAACAAAACCTCGTGATATAGGATCCTTCATGTCTGTAGAGGAAGGGGCATTCCCAGCTGTAAAAAAACTCCTCGGGGCGTGGTTGACTGATATGCTAAAAAGCATCCTCAACAAACCCGCTCTAGGCTAGACAGCAGAAACCGCAAGAATTTGCAGAATACAACAAACAGTCCTCCCCTCCAACGACATGAATAACTCACAATGTCGTTGATAATGCAGGTGACAACACTCTCGTGACCATCCGAAAAAGGATGGAATAAATGGAGAATGAATACAAGGAGCTCCGAGATCAGATGAAAGAACACCAAGAATGGGTTGATAAGATACCGGCCGCTCCTAAGTTGCTGCCAAAAAGAGACGGCGGCCGGTTCATCAAGTAACCACACAGTGATAATACAACCCCATACGCCGTACCAAAAAACCTCAAAATGCCGCCCTATCTCAGGATATACGACGGAACAACTGACCGTGAAGATCATGTGACTCATTATGTCTCCGACGTGAAAGGCAATGATCTTTCCAAAGAACATGTGTCTTCCATATTGCTGAAGAAGTTTGACTAAATCCTCATAGGAGGGGAATTAACATGGTATTCACATCTACCAGCACGCCACATAAAAGCTTTTAAAGAAATGGCCTACAAGTTCACAACGTCCAATGTCAAAGCCAAGAAAGTTGAGGTGAGAGTGAATGACATATTTGCTATTAAACAGTCTCTGGGAGAGGGATTAAGGGACTTACTTGCCTCGTTCAACCGATTACGGATGACTCTACCAAACGTATTCGAAGGGATGTCAATCGCAGCTTTTCAGAATGGGCTGCGTAGAGATGGTTCAAGAGCAACTAGAAATTTTTTGAGTAGGTTTATGAAGTATCCCCCAACAACTTGGGACGAGATATATAATGCTTATTGTGCCGAGGTCCGAGTAGATGAGGACGACCTTAACGGGCCAACTCACCGACGAAGCTCAATACATGCTGAATCTAGAAGAGATCGAAGAAGATATCACCCAATTCGGCCACCTAATAAGGAACGACATCAATCGTATGTAAGAATGGTAGTTTCGCCATCCCCTAGCTACGAAGAAGGCCCATCCAGACCAAGGGCAGGGACTCATGGAAACAAAAGAGGTATGCCTTCCTTGTTATCTGCTCATAATTGTTTTGTGCCACCTACAAAGATACTGCTCTGGAAAAGCTTCGACCAAAAGTGAAGTTGGCCGCCAAAAATTAGATCGGACCCGAACATCAGAAAGTTTGACGCCCTATATGAGTTTCACTAGGAACGTGGGCATAAAACTTAAGATTGCATCGCCCTAAGGCAGGAAGTCAAAAAGATATTGCGACAAGGGCACCTTAAAGAACTGCTAAGCGGTAGGGGAAGAACCAATTTTGCTTGAGGATACGAACACCAAGGACCACCTAAGCCACCCTCACTAGCTCTCATCAACATAATCATCGGCAGCAGCGCGAAGCCAATCAACAGCGTGAAATTCATCACTACCCACAATCTCAAATGATATATTACAAGTGAATGGTACGAAGAAAGTATCATATTCAAAAAGTCAGATGCTGACGGTTTGACTGTTCCTCATAACGACGCCCCGTTATTTCTTTAGGAATTTTAGATATCGATGTTAAACGCATTATGATAGACGACGGGAGCGTCGCATGCATTATCCATCCTCGAGTACATACCTAAATGAAACTCAAAGATAAGATAATACTGCGCTTCATCACACTAACTGGTTTTAACAATTCAGTTGAACGGACATCTAGAGAAATTACACTCCCCGTTTTGGATGGCAGCATAACTCTGGAAATAACATTCCACATCATGGACCAAGACTTCATGTACAACGCCCTAGTGGGACGGCCATGGATACACCACATGAAAGTTGTCCCCTCCTGCTTATACCAAGTCATCAAGTTCCCAAATATATGGGGAATATTCATCATACGAGAACAATAGCGTACGTCCTAGGAGTGCTACCAGACTGCCTTAGACAACACGGCAACTCAACAAAGAAAGGACAAAGAAAAGGAGGCATAGCAATCATAAGGGTCGAGGCCGGAACATGATGATATCGGGGACGTCATCAAAGAACCGACATGGTCGAAGTTGCAGGATCGACCACAGAAGACCTCGGCCTCGTTCCATTGGACCCCTACAACCATAACAAGAAGGCCTATATCGGTTGCAAACTTTAGAAACTAGGTAAATTCAGTCAATTCTTAAAAGCTAACGCAGATTGTTTGCTTGCAGCCATGAAGATATGCCAGGCATCCCAATGGAAATCGTCACGCACAAATTAAACATTGACCCATTCTACCTCCCTGTGAGACAGGTCAGGCGTAAATTCAACTCCGCAATCAATGATGCAATGTGCGAGGAGGTGGAAAAATAGTTAGAAAATGATTTCATCAAGGATTCGAAGTACCCAAAGTGGGTAGCTAACGAAGTAATGGTTAAAAAGAAGAATGGAAAATGGCGGATGTGCGTGGACTTCATACACTTGAACAAAGCATTCCCAAAGGATTCATTCTCGCTACCTCGTATCGACAAACTTACCGACACAACAACAGGGCTTGAGCTACTAAATTTCTGTGACGTATACTCAGGCTATAATCAGATGCTTATGGAAGTAGAAGATCAGTAAAAACAACATTCATCATCCACTAAGGAACGTATTGCTACATGGTCATGCCTTTTGGACTAAAGAACGCAGGGGCTACTTATCAAAGGTTGGTAACAAAGATGTTCGAAGAACAACTCGACAAAAAAATAGAAGTATATATAGACAACATGTTTCTCAAGTCCAAAAGGGGAGAAGATCACATCGATCATCTAAAAGAAACTTTCGACTTACTCAGGCGATACGGAATGAAGTTGAACTTGGAGAAATGCGCGTTCGATGTATCCTTGGGAAAGTTCTTGGGTTTTTTGGTCTCACAGTGAGGGATCGAGGTCAACCCATACCAAATCAAAGCCATCGAGGGGTTACCTGAACTCTTGACCGCCAAAAAACAAGTCCAAAGGTTGACTAGCCACGTCGTCGCCCTATGAAGGTTTGTCTCGTAGTCGTCGGATAGGTGCCGTAAATTCTTTGGATTACATAAGAAAGACAACGATTTTGAATGAACTTCCAAATGGATCTAGGCTCTGCGAGAACTAAAGGCATACCTATTGCAGCCGCCCTTTCTTTCAAAACCCGAGATGAGGAACATCTCCTCGTCTATTTGCCCGTATCTTAGGCAGTTGTAAGCACAGTGCTAAGTCTATAAAACAAAGGTACACAATCTCCCATCTATTGCATTAGCAAAACAATCATCGATGCCGAGACAAGTACCCACACCTCGAAAAATTTGCTTTGGCTTCAGTCATAGCTTCACGAAAGCTTAGACCATATTTCCAGTGCCACCCCATCCCGATCGTCACAACTTTCCCCCTAAGAATCATTTTGCATAATACCGTGCTATCGGGAAGGCTAGCCTAATGGGCCATTGAGCTAAGTGAGCACGATATCACATACTAGTCGCGAATGACGATAAAGTCACAAGTGGTCTCCGACTTCGTCGTTAATTTCAGTGCAAAAATAATGCCTGAAGTCCAAAGGGAGGCCGTCCAAACTTCGCTCCAAATACAAGAGCTCTAGGTCCTATACACCGATGGTGCTTCAAATGCATCGGGGTCCAGGATGGGACTTATACTTGACGTCCCAAAAGGTGAAGTGATTCTCCAGTCCATAAGGTTCCCGGATATGACTAACAACGAGGCCGAGTATGAGGCCGTAATTGCAAGTCTAAGACTAGCACTTAAATATGGTGCAAAATGGTTGAAACTATTGTTACATCTCGCATTTTTCGTACGTTAAAGTTTTATCTTCAGTAAATTGACATAAACTCGGGGATGAGATTACCTTGATGTTAGCATATTTATGCTATTTATACCAAGCAATAAGTAAGTTCCATGAAGGAAAGGGCACACAAATTAAAGGAAATGAGTTTCGTTGAAGGTTGTCAAATTGGAATAAACTACGGGTCGAGCGATAATACCCGATACTTATGGACTAGTACCATATGACCACGATAGTATGATGTATAAAGTATATTAAAAATAAGTAGAATTTTAAGTAATGTGAGACAATTTTTAAATTATACGGGTAATTGGTTAATTGCCGGATAACGGGACATTACCTAATTACCTAATAAGTGGATAAAAATTTAATATCCCACCCCTCATCGCCACGTGGTAGCTAGCCAAAGTATAAGGAAATGAATAAGAGTCATTCCTTGTTTAGGTGTCATAAGCTTACTTATCCTTTTCATTTCCAAGACTTTGTATATCAAAGTCTTTCAATTAAAACGTGAAAGGAACGTTATCCATCCTTATAGTTCCTTCAACCTTTCATTCTCAAAATCACTTAAGATCAGATTTATACATTAGCAACGTGACTTCTACAATTCCAGCGAGAATTCTTAGAAGTTTTAGCAACGGAGAAATTTTGCGGTTTTAAAGAAGAACGGTGCAACTTTTTCCAAGAACATCATACGAATTTTTTCCTACTCAGGTATGTTAAGTCTAAGCCCTTCCTTCGTTTTGGCATAATCTCATAATTACACGAGTTTGATAACGAAACATAAAGAAAAATTCATATCCCGGAATTTACGTATATTTTTTTGTTTTGTAAATTACAATATTCTCTTTATCGGGACTTCATATTCATTACTTGAACTTTTCAGTTCTTAGAAATAGGATATCGCTACATTAAGAAGCTCATTCATTGTTTTCAGTCAAACCAATATCGCATAATTGTCAAATTATGAAAGCCTCTAATTGACCACCAAATTAAATACCAAATAAAGATGTCTGCTGCTTCATCTACTTGAAGTTTTTATTGATGCATGCATGCAAATGTTAAACTTACCTTTTGACGTCAAAGAATTAAGTATTTCCTTTTTCCAGTCAAGAGAGCACAGAGTCTATATATCCAGTATTACGTTATTTTCATTACCATCGAGCTATAATCGATGGGCAGGACCTTATTGGGCAACCTCTGATCAGATGGTAAGTCATATACTGAGCCTACTGTGGTCGAGCGCCTATGAGCGAGTCCAGTTGGTCGAGATACAGAGCTTAGTATGGTTGAGCGCCTATGAGCGAGCCTACTATGGCAGAGCAGTTATTAATATATATATATATATATATATATATATATATATATATATATATATATATATATATATATATATATACCGAGCCTAATAGGGCCGGATAACTATTTTACTTACTATATTGAGAGAGTTGATTCAGTATCAGTAATTAATCATATCTTCAGATTATCTTTTGACTTCTAGCTACTTGCAGCGATTATATTATCAGTTCAGTTTCAGCTTTTAGTACATTGCCTTACATACTCAGTACATTATTTCGTATTGACGTCCCTTTCTGGGGGAGATGCATTTCATGCGTGCAGGTTCATACAGACAAATGGGTAGACCTCTTTAGTAGGTGTTTGCCTGAGTTCAGCTTTATCGGTAAGCTCCATGTCCTTCAGAATTGCCGGGTCTAGAAGTTTTGTGTACATCTTGTGTATATACGTAGATAGGTTATGGGTAGGTCGGGGCCCTATTCCGATCACAGTACATCTATCAGTAGAGGCTTGTAGACATATCTTGTCGGTTAGCTCAGTAAGTTGGGCTTGTAGGACCTGTACGTATATTTTGTTGGCTTGTCAATTGTAGTAATTATGACGGCCTTGCTGGCCCAGCTGTATGTTGACATTTAGTCAACGTTAGTCTCTATGCAGTTTTATATTTTGCATTGCAAATTATCTTGTAATGCGGCCCATGGACAGAGTATGCATATTAGAGTCTCTTATTCGCAAGTTGGTACGCAAGGATAGATGAGGCACCAGGTGCCGGTCTCGCCCCCAGGCCCGGGGCATGACAACTATGCTGTATTTCCGAACTCGTAGTCAACCAAGTCACAGGGACTTTCCGAATAAAAGAACAACGTTTGCAAAAATACCAGATTGAAATCTGCAGGCTACTACCTGAATTGGACAAATTTCACCTTGAAAAAATCCCACGAGCATAGAATGTTGAGGCAGAGGTCCTCGCCAAACTAGCCGCAACTACCAAAAGCATCACGACCGGAGAAACAAATGTGGTCCATCTCCTCAACTCATCACTAGACCAAGTCAAGGTAAGAACCATAAATTTAACTTGGTACTGGCGCAATCGTATTATCGCATACTCTCAGGACGGCACGCTCCCTGGCGATAAAAAAGATGCCAAGAAACTAAGGATGCAAGCGGATAGATACATCTTCCTCCACAAGGACTTGTATAAGAGAACTTATGGCGGCCCTCTAGAGAAGTGCTTGGGCCTAAACCAAACTCAATTCGTCCTTGAAGAAGTCTGCAAAGTCCATTGCGGGGCTCATTTCGGCAATCGAGCAATGGTCAGATGCCTCATACGAGCGGGATATTACTGACCTACCATGAAAAAGAATGTAGTAGACTTCGTGAGGAGATGCACGCAGTGCCAAAAGTACACCCCAATGATTCACCAAGCAGGCAAACATCTCCATTTGGTCACCTCACCTTGGCCGTTCATCAAATGGGAAATAGACACCGTGCCCCCCCCCCCCAAACGGGT
>ML266861.1:1200-41940 GCA_005239495.1 Nicotiana undulata | reverse complement strand
CCCCCCCCCCCCAAACGGGTCGAGATAACGTACGATTCCTTTTGGCTTTAACTGACTATTTCTTGAAGTGTGTGGAAGCAGGAGCATTCGCCCAAATATGGGAACAGGAAGTAATCACCTTTATATGAAGAAACATTATATGTTGGTTCGGACTACCTAAGGAAATCAGTTGTGACAATGGACCCAAGTTCACAAGAAAGAAAACTGTCGAATTCTTCGAAAAATGGCATATCAAGAGGATACTCTAGACCCCGTATCACCCCCACGTAATGGACAAGCAGATCCCTCAAACAAGTCTATACTCACAGCATGAAGAAGAAGCTCGAAGGTGCCAAGAGACTATGGTCGAAAATACTACCAAAGTATTATGGGCCTATCGAATCACTCCGAAAACAAGCACAGGAGAGACGCCCTACTCTTTGGACTATGGGTTCGAGGCAGTAGTACCAGTTGAGGTCAGAGAACCCAGCTTAAGGTCCTCTCATGAGAGCGGTACGAGTGCGATGAGAGTAAGAGGCAGGACATCGACGAGGTTGACGAACGATGAAATATGGCATACATAAGGATGGTCGCCTAGAAACAACAAGCAGAACGCTATTACAACAAAAAACCAAAGGTTAGATCGCTTAAAGTCAAAGACTACGTACTATAAGCAAAAACTCTAGCGAGCAAAGATCCCCAAAAAAGCAAAATTGGGAACGAATTGGAATGGCTCGTACAAAACCACAACAAGATAAAATAAGGGTTCATTCAAACTAGAGACAATGGAAGTAAAGCTACTACTAAACAACCGGAATATAAGCCCCCTCAAATACTTCAACTTCTGAGAGAAAAAACGTCCCCCCAAGTCGTACTCTTTTTTCCCTCACTTGAGTTTTGTCCCAGTTGGGTTTTCTCAAGGAGGTTTTTAACGAGGCGACGGAGGGAACACTTTGAGTTGAAGTATGCGAAACTAGGGTTGTCATAAATATTTCATTTCTCAATCTCTCAATACTCTCTAGATCAACCAACGAAGGGACAAGATAGACTGGGACTTGAGCGCCAGCCAACACCCAAAAATCTGTAAATTTCTCCAAGTATGTAGCCAAAGCAACAATATCAAAGCAATAAGAAATTTATGTTTATCGGCACACCCTCTCCATGTTAAGGTTAACGGACGCAATACTAATGTAAGGTTACTTTCGACCCTATTCGAATAAACACCTATCAGACCTCGGCCGCAATACTAATGTAAGGTTACATTCGACCCCATTCGAACAAACACCTATTGGACCTCGGCCGCAAAACTAATGTAAGGTTACGTTCGACCCCGTTCGAAAAAACATCTATTGGCCCTCGGCCACAATACTAATAAAAGGTTACAGTCGACCCCTTTTAAACAACCACCTATCAGCCCTCAATCGTAATACTAATGAAAGGTTACGTTCGACCCAATTCGAACAAACACCTATTGGCCCTCGGCCGCAATAATAATGCAAGGTTATGATCAACCCCGTTCGATTACAATCAAACTAACACCTATTGGCCCTCGACCGCATCTCAACACAAAAAATACAAGAAACAACACGTAATCAGCCTCAACGTCACGGCCAGCTAAAAAATAATACCAATGAAGGAAAGAGCGAAACAGGCAAACAACAAAAGAAAAAACATACAAGTTTAGAAAGTAAATCACAAGAGGGGAAGAGATGCAGAAAAAAACTTTGACATTGCATACTTAAACAATTTTACAAAGGATCGTGAAGACGCCGGCAAAAATACACAAAAATTTACAGGGAAAAAATAAAATTACTTGTCACCACCATCACGATCCCTAGTGCCTTCACCACCTTGACCACTAATACCTTCACCATCTCGATCTCCCTCACCATCTCCGCCTACGCCTCAGGATAAGCAGTATCATATCATACATCCTCTTCAAGCCGGTCTACGCCTTCATCGTCCCCCTCACCGCCCTCAGCTGTACCGGGATCATACCCACAAGAGACCCGAGCTTTGCGAGCCGTAACACGAACGACTTCGAGGGCAACCTTAGAAAAGGATCCCGCCTTATGTAAATCTTGAAACACGTCCAATTGAACCTCAGTGTGAATCCATTCCTCATATAATTCTTGAGTAATGTTGGGAAAATTCGCAGTACGAGAAGAAGATTGTTGCGCAAGTAGTTAGTCCTTCTCAGATTACAAAATGGCCACTCAAAAATGAAGGATGGCTTTATCCTTTTCCAACTCCTCGATCCTCATCTCTAGTCGACCTTCCTTATCCCTCGCCATAGACTGGTCATTCTCTCACTTGGCACGGAGGGTCCTATTCGCCAATTCAAGTATCTCCGATTGCCTTTGAGCTTCCAAACAGGAAGATTCCGTTATTTCATACTTACCCTGCTTTTCAGCAATTTAACCATTGAGGCCCTCCAGCTAAAGCCAACATTCTTCCAACTGCTTGTGCAACTTGGCCACTTCTTCTTGAAGGTCACTGCATTGGGCCTCCACGCCCTTTGTCACGACCTGAAATTCCCACCGTCGGGATCGTGATGGCGTCTAACATTGAAACCGCTAGATAAGCCAACGTATTTAATTATATTTAGTAAAACCTTTATTATTAAGAGAGAACAGGTAAAAATCGACCTTTCCGTAAGTAAAAGCTTAAAAGTAAGAACAGATAAAAAAAAGGAATACGTAACTAAATCCATAAACTTAGCAAATTCTCAAAAACTATCCCTCCCGGATCTTTGGAATCACAATGTCACGGACTATCTATGATTAATACAGATAAAAGGTCTGAAAGAAATAATACAACTGTTTTCTGAAGTACTAGAAACAGAAATAAAGGAAAGTGGAAGGAGACGCCAAGGCCTGCAGACGCCTGCAGGACTACCTCAGAGTCGCCTAGTGGACTGAAGGAAGACACCTAGCTCAATATCCACTGGGTTCTGTGCCGGAATCTGCACACAAAAAATTGTGCAGGTGTAGTATCAGTACAACCGACCCCATGTACTGAGTACGTGTCGAGCCTAACCTCGGCGAAGTAGTGACGAGGCTAGGACACGACACATAACATCACATGTGCAATTCCATAATATATAGAAGAAATAACGACATGAAGTAGACAGTTAAGTACAATAACAAGGAAACATGCTGGGGAAAAGGGGTAGCAATTACTAAAATAAAGGTACAAAGCAACAGATTAAATATCAAAGTAACAACAGGAATTAACAACAAGAACAAACAAGTACATGGCATCACCCTTCGTGCTTTACTCGCGTCCTCACCAAAACAAGTGCACGGCATCACCCTTCGTGCTTTTACTCTCATCCTCACAATGCAATAAATAAATACAAGGCATCACCCTTCGTGCTTTACTCGCGTCCTCACCAAAACAAGTGCACGGCATCACCCTTCGTGCTTTTACTCTCATCCTCACAATGCAATAAATAAATACAAGGCATCACCCTTCGTGCTTTTACTCTCATCCTTACAATAAATAAATAGAAACGGCACGGCATTAACCTTCGTGCTTTAAATATCATATCATGACACGGCATTACCCTTCGTGCTTTTACACTCTCATCCTCACAATGCAATAAATAAATACATGGCATCACCCTTCGTGCTTTTACTCTCATCCCCACAATAAATAAATAGAAACGACACGGCATTAACCTTCGTGCTTTAAATATCATATCATGACACGGCATCACCCTTCGAGCTTTTACACTCTCATCCTACAATGCAATAAATAAATACACGGCATCACCCTTCGTGCTTTACACTCTTCCTCACCCAAACAATATCAAGAACAACAGTTTGGAAATGAAAATCAACAACATGAATCATAAATCACAACATCCCGGCAAGGGAACAACAACATAATTAATAATACAGTCCCGGCAAGGGACACAACTATAACCAATCTCGCTCAAGTGTATAACTCAACAAAATATTCCTAGATCGAACGATTAATCAACGGTATTCACAACCAAGAATTTCCATCAAATGAATAACCACCAAAGTGAAATTTAACTAATAATATAATGAATATCAATGAAAATCACATATATCATAAGACCCGACTCACGGGCATGCTTGACAACGAGGTATAGGTACTCGTCAGCTCACCTATACGTTGAACATGGATTAAACACGTAGCAAATAAGACTCAACACCTATTCCCTCAAGCTAAGGTTAGGCCAAACACTTACCTGGACTCCAAGAATCCAAATCAAGCCTCTAGCACCGCTTTTCCTTTCGAACCCGACTCCAAATCGATCATATCTATACATAATTGACCCAATAACATCAATAAATGCTAAACAATTCAATTCCAAGGCTTAATTATAGAATTCCCAACATTATTCCCAAAAATTGAACCCGGGCCCACTTGGTCAAAATACAAGGTTCTGACCAAAACCCGATCACCCATTCACCCACGAGCCCGAATATATAATTTATTTTGAAATCCGACCCCAAAACGAGGTTAAATTCCCAAATAATCAAAAAGCCCTAACTCTACCCAAATCCCTAATTTTCTACCTTTAATTTCATGTTTTTAGGCCTAGAATCTAATGGGTGTTGATAAAAATGAAAGAAAACGAGGTTAGGATTACTTACCTATGAAGCTATGGTGAAGACGTTCTTCTAAAATTTCCCAAGGAGGTGTGGAGAAGAAGAAGGTTGTGAAAAATGGTAAAATCCCGTAATGAACATTCTGTTTTGAACTTAAAATAGCTGGGCAGATTTTGTCCTATGCGATCGTGAAGAAGGGTATGCGATCTCATAATGGACTGGTTTCTAAAGCTCCACGATCGCGAAGGAGCATGTGCGATCGCACTGAACAACTAACCTCGCCCTACGCGATCGCAGGCNCCCCCCCCCCCCCCCCCCCCCCCCCCCCAGCTTCCTATCCTCCTATGCGATCGCAACTATACATGTGTGATCACATAGTGCAGAAGATTCTCCCCCCACCCACACTGCTATGCGATCACAAGTATACCTATGCGGTCGCATAGTGTTAAACACCAGACACTAGAAAATGCACTTTACACCAGATATTTCTATGTTTTTGCGCCCCGACACCTACCTGAAACTCACTCGAGCCCTCGGAGCTCTAAACCAACTATAAACACAACCTCAAAAACATCCTACATACTTATTCGTGTAACATCATAAACATCGAATTAAACCTCAAAATCAATGAAATTTCTTTAAACTTCTTTAAACTTCAAATTTTGCATTTTTGATCGGAATCACGTCAAACTAAGTCCGTTTCTTACCAAACTTCATAGATAACACATATAAATCATATCGAACCTGTACCGGGCTCCGGAACCAAGATACGGGCCCGATACCACATGTTTCACATAACATTTCATTTTCAAAAACCTTTATGTTTTTCATAAAACAATTTTCTTTAAAAATTCATTTCTCGGACTTGGGACCTCAAAATTCGATTCCGGACATACGCCCAAGTCCCATATTTTCTTACGGACCCTCAGAGACCGTCAAATTATAGGTCCGGGTCCGTTTACCAATAATATTGACCAAAGTCAACTCTATCCAAATTTCAACACAAAATTATTATTTTTATCAGTTTTCACATAACGGCTTCCCGACTTCACGCCCGGGCTGCGCACGCAAATCGTGGTGAGATATAAGGAGGTTTTCATGACCTCGGAACACCGACTTAGCTAGAAATACACAAAATGAGCTTTTGGGTCATCACAATCCCACCTCTAAAACAAACGTTTGTCCTCGAACAGACATAAAAAGGTACCTAAATTGGGGAAAAGATGGGGATATCGGCTCCCGTTATCGGACTCGGACTCCCAGGTAGCTACCTCAATAAGCTGAACCCTCCATTGAACACGAACCGAAGGATAACTTTTCGATCTCAACTGACGAGCATGTCGAGCTAATATGGCTACCGGCTCCTCCTCATAAGTCAAATCCTTGTCTAACTGGACACTGTTGAAGTCTAACACATGAGATGGGTCAGCGGCATACTTCCGAAGCATAGATACATGAAACACCGGATGCACGGCTGATAAACTCGGTGGCAAGGCAAGTCTGTAGGCCACCTCTCCTACCTTATCAAGAATCTCAAATAGACCAATGTACCAAGGGCTCAACTTGCCCTTCTTTCCGAACCTCATCATGCCCTTCATGGGCGACACCCGAGGCAATACCCGGTCACCAACCATGAATGCCAAATAACGAACTCTACGGTCTGCATAACTCTTCTGCCTGGACTGAGTTGTGCGAAGTCTATCTTGAATGATCTTCACCTTATTCAAGGCATCCTGAACTAACTTTGAACCCAACAATCTAGCCTCTCCTGGCTTGAACCACCCAACTGGCGACCGGCACCGCCTACCATACAACACCTCATAAGGAGCCATCTGAATGCTCGACTGATAGCTGTTGTTGTAGGCAAACTCAGCTAAAGGCAAAAACTGGTCCCATGAACCTCCAAAGTCAATGACACATGCTCGCAACATATCCTCCAAGATCTGAATAGTACGCTCAAATTGTCCGTCCGTCTGAGGATGAAATGATGTGCTCAACTCAACCTGTGTGCCCAACTCACACTGAAATAATCTCCAAAAATAGGGGGTAAACTGAGTGCCTCGGTCAGAAATATTGAACACGGGCACACCATGCAGGTGAACAATCTCCCTGATGTAAATCTTTGCCAACTTCTCCGAAGAATACGAAACTTATACAGGAATGAAGTGTGCTGACTTTGTCAGCCTATCCACAATGACCCACACCGCATCAAACATCCTCTAAGTCCGGGGGAGCCCAACTACGAAATCCATGGTAACACGCTCCCACTTTCACTTGGGAAGCTCAATCTGCTGCATCAAACCACCAGGTCTCTGGTGCTCGTACTTAACCTGCTGACAGTTCAAGCACCGAGCTACATATGCCACAATGTCTTTCTTCATCCTCCACCACCAATAATGCTGCCGCAAATCCTGGTACATCTTTGCGGGCCCGGATGAATGGAATACCGGGAACTATGGACCTCCTACAATATCAACTCACGAATACCATCAGCATCAGGCACAAAAATACGGCCCTGCATCCTCAAGACTCCATCATCATCAACCGTAACTTGCTTGGCACCCTTGTGCCGGATCGCATCTCTAAGAACACATAAATGACGATCATCATACTGCCGGTCCCGAATACGATCAAACAATGAAGAACGGGCCACAGTATAAGCCAAAACACTGCTAGTCTCTGAAACATCCAATCTCATGAATCGATTGGCCAAGGCTTGAACATCTAAAGCAAGCGGTCGCTCCCCGACCGGTATATAATCAAGACTACCCATGCTGGCTGACTTCCGGCTCAAAGCATCGGCCACCACATTGGCCTTTCCCGGATGATATAGAATGGTAATGTCATAATCTTTCAACAGCTCTAACCATCTTCTCTACCTCATATTCAACTCTTTCTGCTTGAACAGATACTGCAAACTCTTATGATCTGTGAACACCTCACAGGACACACCATATAGAGTCTCCAAATCTTCAGCGCATGATCAATGGCTATTAACTCTAAATCATGAACTGGATAGTTCTTCTCGTGAATCTTCAACTAACGAGAAGCATAGGCTATAACCTTGCCATCCTGCATCAACACTGCACCAAGTCCAACCCGTGAAGCATCACAATACACGGTATATGGCCCTGAACCTGTGGGCAAAACTAACACCGGTGCCGTAGTCAAGACTGTCTTGAGCTTCTGAAAGCTCACCTCACACTCATCAGACCACCTGAACTGGGCACCTTTCTGAGTCAATCTGGTCATCGGGGCTGCAATAGATGAAAAGCCCTCCACAAACCAGCGATAATAACCTGCTAAGCCCAAGAAACTCCGAATCTCATTAGCTGAGATGGGTCTAGGCCAATCTCTGACTTCTGAAATCTTCTTGGGATCCACCTGAATACCCTCTGCCGACACAACATGGCCCAAGAATGCTACCGAACTCAACCAGAACTCAGAGTCTGGAGGACGACTTGAAGGTGTTGCTCGTTCTCCTCTCGGATGCGAGAGTATATCAATATATCATCAATGAAAACAAGAACAAACGAGTCCAAATAGGGCCCGAACACTCGATTCATCAACTCCATAAAAGCAGCGGGGGAATTTGTCAACCCAAATGACATCACCAAGAACTCGTAATGCCCATACCAAGTGCGAAAAGCTGTCTTAGGGACATCGGATGCCCTAATCCTCAACTGATGGTAACCAGGTCTCAAATCAATCGTGGAAAACACTGTGGCACCCTGAAGCTGGTCGAATAAATCATCAATCCTCGGCAAAGGATACTTATTCTTGATAGTAACCTTGTTCAATTACCGGTAGTCAATACACATTCTCATTGAGCCATATTTCTTCTTAACAAACAACACTGGGGCACCCCAAGGGGAAACACTAGGCCTAATGAAGCCTTTATCAAGCAAGTCCTGTATCTGAACACTCCTTCAGCTCTGGCGAGGCCATACGATATGGCGAAGTAGAAATGGGCTGAGTGCCCGGAGCAAACTCAATGCAAAAATCAATATCCCTGTCGGGTAGCATACCCGGCAGGTCAGCAGGGAATACCTTTGGAAACTCACGAACCACGGGCACGGACTCCATAAAAGGAAACTCGAAACTAGAATCACGAACATATGCCAAATAGGCCAAACAACCCTTCTTGACCATGCGTCGAGCCTTCATATATGAAATAACTCTACCGGAAGAATGACTAGGAGTCCCTCTCCATCCAATCGAGGTACTCCCGGTAAGGCCAAGGTCACAGTCTTGGCATGACAGTCCAGAATAGCATGGTATGGAGATAACCAATCCATCCCCAAGTTGACATTGAAATCAACCATATCAAGAAGTAAGAGATCTATGAGTCTCCAGACCACCAATAACCACTAAGCATGAACGGTAGACTCGATCTACCATAATAGAATCACCCACCGGGGTAGATACATATACAGGAGTACTCAGGGAATCACGGGGCATAATCAGATAAGGAGCAAAATATGAAGACACGTAGGAGAATGTAGACCCCGGATCGAATAAAACTAAAGCATCTCTGCTGCAAACTGAAATCATACCTGTAATGACTGCATCGGAGGCCTCAGCCTCAGGCCAGGAAGTAATAACATAGCATCGGGGTGGAGCCCCTCCAACCTGAACATCTCTGGGTCGACCTATTGCGCGCTGACCTTTACTTCTCATGGCCTATCCTCCACCTCTAACTGTCTGGCCTCCACCTCTGGCACCTCGACATCCACCCCTAGCTGGCTGAGGGGGTGGGGGTGCATCTGGTGCGAGAATCATAGCACGGGAACCCGTATGCTGAGAACTACTAGAAGCTCAGGGGAAATACCTAGCAATGTGCCCTGGAACACCACACTAGTAACAAGACCTATGCTGCTGAGACTGCTTGCCCTGAAACTGTCCCTGTCGACCAGAATAACCACCTTGGGAGCTCTGAAGCGGCGGTGCACCGATAGGAACTGGTGGTGCACTGATAGGATCTGGTGGTGCACTGTAAGATACCTGAAGTGCCGACTGGTATGGTCTAGGAGGATAACCTCTGCCAAAAGAATCTCTGCTCCAGATGAGGCACCACTGAATCGGCCGAAATGACGAGGTATCTTGTCAGACCCCTAACCACTGCCCTGTGACAAGACCATCTCAATGCGCTTGGCCACATTGGCCGCCTCCTGGAATGAAATATCAGTACCTCACTCTCTGGCCATCTGGAGTCTAATAGGCTTGTATTGGTAAAAAAGAGTCTCACACGTAAGCAGATTCTTGACAACTCAGCTAGTTACGTGGACCAAGGAAAACACAGCAGATAGACTTGATTCTGTAAAGAGGTACGGGACAAAGAGGCACGGTCAATAAACCACGAGTTCATCAACCACGGGAAACTTAATGACAAAGAAGAGATACGGTCACAGTGAACCCAGACGAAGCTACGGGCAGATTCGCGTAACCAAGTTTTTCTTTCTCACTCCTTATGTACTTTTTTTTTACTTCATCCATACTAATCAACAGTTAATGACTTATACGTTATGTAACTCCTATACAACAGTTACGGTTATCCTTTGCAACGCCTCATTAATGTAATAATTAGTCATTAATGAGAAATCATGTCAGGAACCAAACGTTATTCTAGGAAACCCCTATATAAAGGAAAGAAATGTAACCCATAAGATCATCTGAATTCTCGAATACAGTCCACTTTATTTTTTGCATACTATAGTATTGTTTATTACTTAATTTTTCTTTATTTATCGTATTAATTTCTTGATTATCAGTAACACGCGTTCATCCTAAATAGCTTTGGTCAAGGAATCTAATTCTTTGGTTAAACAAATTGGTTCCGTTACCGGGAATCTGATAATCATAGTTTATTTTCCAATCGATATCCTTTAAACTATGTCGAATTCCAACAAAAACAACAACAACAACAACAACAACAACAACAACAACAACAACAATGATGACGACAACAACCAGCAGGAAAATGGAACCCCAGTTCCAACTCCTCGAGGAACCCCAAGTGGTTCAAGGGAGTCATCCCCGGAAAAATCCGATAACCATCATAACAATAATGAGCAAACGATAGAGCAGGATCGAATAAAGAAAATAATTGCTGAATATGTGGGGCAAGCTTTGCAAGAGTTTGCAAGAGGATTACCACAGACACCACCAACACCGTTAACACCGCCTCCAAATAATACAATCATCGCGGAAAATCCTCATTCTGGGTTAATAAACTCAGCCAAGGGTGACACTCCAAATGAATCTCTTGAAACAAGACCAGGTATGACTAATAACTCTGAGTTACAAAATTTGTTGTTAACCATGCAGAAACAAGTGAAAGAACAGAATGATCGCATCGAGAAAATCCCTGGAGTACCGCCGATTATTTAAGGCATCGATGTTGATAGATATTCTCAACAGCCCTGGAAGCCAAGTGCGACCCCCTTGTCTATACCCAAGAAATTCAAAATGCATGATGTTCCTAAATATGATGGAACAACTGACCCATGTGATCATGTGACTGCTTTCACTACTGGAGTAAAAGGCAATGATTTAACAAAACAAGAGATTTAATCAGTACTTGTCAAGAAATTTGGGGAAACACTCACAAAGGGAGCCTTAACTTGGTATTCTCTTCTCCTTGAAAGTGCCTGATAATTGGGAAGCCATGGCATTTGCAAATAACTTAAATGATAAAAGCTCAGAAGCTATGAGACGGCTCAAGGAAAGTCTAAGAGAATTTCCAGCTACGACGTGGAACGATGTATACAACAGGTACAACACTAAACTCAGAATAGAAGAAGATATCATCGCTCGATCGAGAGACGAGGAGTATTCCAGATCCAGACGACCAGAACCGAAGAAAAGATCAGGTAAAAACAGGTACGATCCTTACTTAGGACCATCGGGATGTGACACACGACCCAGGTTCGAAAATACTAGACCGTCAGGAAGAGATATAGGCTCATCCTCGTCTAGATCCAGGAAAGATCGAGATGAACGGTCCAGAGGTAATACCCGAATTGGGGACCATAACTTTAACGTAAGCACTACCGAACTTGTCTTAGTAGTGTGAATTCCATAATGATCATGGACATAGAACCGCAGATTGTAGGTTTTTACAAGGTGAAATAGAACATTTATTAAAATAGGGCTATTTAACAGAGTTGTTTAGTGATAAAGGTAAACAGGCATACATGAAGAACAGGCAAGAGCCTCCAAAGCCTCCCTCTCCGAAGCGAACTGTTAACGTGATACATGGAGGAGAGGAAGTAAATGGAATAGTTTGTCAATTAGCATCAATGATCACAAATACCCATAGAAAGCGGGTTCGAGAAGATCCAAATAAAGACAAAATAACCTTTGATGATGCAGACTTTGGTGGACTGATGCTTCCTCATAATGATGCACTGGTAATATCTTTACTTATTCATGACACTAACGTTAAAAGAGTATTGATTGATCCAGGCAGTTCAGTCAATATCATTTTGATAAAAGTCATGGAAGAAATGCTAGTGGAAAATAAAATGATCCCAAAGGCATGAGCCATATCTGGGTTCGATAATTCTACAGTAATAACCAAAGGAGAGATTGAACTTAATACTTACGCTGAAGGAGTGGTAAAAAACACGAAATTTCAAGTCATTGATACAGAGATGGCTTACAATGTCATATTGGGAAGACCGTGGATTCATCATATGAAAGCAGTCCCATCCACCTTACATCAGGTAATAAAATTCCCATCAGAATGGGGAGTAAGACAAATTAGAGGTGACCAACAAACTTCCAGAAATATAAACTCGATAGCACTTCACAACAAAAAAGATACGGGAGATGTTGAAGTCTTCCAAACGGAGGCCAATGGCCAAACAGGTATGGAAAAAATCTTTGATCAATCATGTACAAAAGAAATGAATATTCAAACAGGTACAGGAGAAGATACTAGCGAGGTAAATCCTATTATCACCGAAAATATGCTGGATCACGCAGACATAGATTCTAGAACAGACTTCATCGTGAACTAGAAGAAGACGAACATATCAAAACAACCGAGGAAGAGCTCGAGGTTGTTCTATTGTCTGAACAAACGCCCGAGAAAAATTTGTATATTGGCACGAGACTGCTGGAGAGATATGACAGGAATTCCACTAAAAGTGATAACTCATAAACTGAATGAAGATCCATCATTTGTACATGTTAAACAAAATAAAAGAAAGCAAGGAACGTTCAAGAATCAAGTGATTGACGATGAAGTCCAAAAACTCTTGAACATAGGTTCCATACGAGAGGTAAAATATCCTAACTGGCTAGCTAACACAGTGGTGGTACCTAAAAAGAACGGCAAATGGAGGGTGTGTGTAGATTATACTGATTTAAATAAAGCATGCCCCAAAGATTCATTTCCTTTGCCACATATAGATCAGATGATTGATGCTATTGTATGTCACGAATTATTAAGTTTTCTAGACGCATACTCTGGTTATAATCAGATTAAAATGGATCCCTCCGACGAGGAAAACCCTCTTTCATTACTAACAGGGGGACTTACTGTTATAAAGTCATGATGTTTGGCTTAAAGAATGCAGGAGCCACTTACCAAAGGTTAGTGACTAAAATGTTCCAAGAACATTTAGGAAAGACAATGGAAGTCTATATTGATGATATGCTTGTAAAGTCAACACAAGCGGAAGATCACCTCCAGCATCTCTCTACTACTTTTGATATCTTACGCATGTATAATATGAAGCTCAATCTGGAAAAATGTGCTTTCGGAGTACAATCAGGTAAGTTTATGGGATTTCTTGTATCTAACAGAGGAATAGAGGTAAATCCAGCTCAAATAAAAGCTATAGAGGAAATACCTGATATTCTAACAAATTAAAAAGAGGTTCAAAGATTGACAGGGAGAATAGCCGCCTTAGGAAGATTTATTTCTAGGTCTTCCGAAAAAAAGCTTTAAATTCTTTTCAGTTCTTAAAAATCAAAATCAGTTCGAATGTACTAAAGAATGTCAACAGGCCCTCAAAAATTTGAAGATCTATTTATCAAAGCCACCACTGCTCTCAAAGCCAAAAGAAGGGGAAAGATTGTACATCTACCTGGCTGTTTCAGAAATTGTTGTAAGTCCAGTACTGATAAGAGAAGAGAAAGGTAAGCAATCACCTATCTACTACGTAAGTAAAACTTTATTAGATGCTGAAATAAGATACCCACATCTAGAAAAATTAGCCTTAGCTTTAATAATGGCATCAAGAAAATTACGTCCTTATTTTCAATGTCATTCAATCACTGTCGTGACTTCTTATCCTTTAAGAAATATTTTGCATAAGCAAGAATTGTTAGGAAGATTAGCCAAATGGGCCATAGAATTAAGTGAACAAGATATAACATATCAGCCTAGAACAACAATCAAATCACAAATATTAGCTGATTTTGTAGCTGACGTTAGCAACAGTATTACCCCTGAGGTAGAAAAAGAGTTACAACTCTTTAATGGAGTCAATCCAGATCAGTGGACCCTATTTACAGATGGCTCTTCTAACATAAAAGGGGTCGGATTAGGCATCTTCTTAATATCACCCACAGGTGAAAAGACACGGCAGGCTATTAAATGTTACCCTATAACTAACAATGAAGCAGAGTACGAGGCTGTTATTGCAGGTTTAGAACTGGCAAGGGAGCTATCAATCGAGCAAATCATAATCAACAGTGATTCCCAATTGGTGGTAAATCAGATACATGGGACTTATATCGCTCGAGAAACTCGAATGCAACAATATCTTGAAAAGGCACGGGAACTTGTAAGACAGTTTGAAACGTGGATGATAATACAAATACCTAGAGAAGAAAATGCAGAAGCGGATGCATTAGCAAACCTCGCGGCAGTTACAGAAGTAACAAATAAAGACAACGCCATTGTTGTCCACCTCTTCCATTTAGCAATCGACCAAGACAGGAACGAGGTATCTTTCAATAATTTAACTTGGGATTGGAGAAACGAAATTCTCAATTTTTTGCAAAATGGTACCATACTTGAAGACAAGAAAGCAGCCCAATCACTTCACCGCAAAGCAGCACGATATTGTCTAGTCCGCAATTTATTGTATCGCAAAATGTTCGGTGGACCCCTAGGAAAATTCCTCGAACCTAATCAGACGGAGTTCGTGATAAAGGAAGTCCATGAAGGACACTGTGGAAATCATGCAAGAGCAAGATCCTTGGAAAAAACCTTAATCCGAGTCGGGTATTATTGGCCTAAGATGGAAGAAGATGCAGAGAACTTCATATCTAAATGCGACAAGTGTCAGGAGGTTCGCCAACAATATGCATAGACCAGCGGAACTGTTGCACTCAGTCATATCACCATGGCCCTTCATGAAATGGGGAAGAGATATAGTGGGACCTCTTCCCCCAGCTAAAGGACATGTACGATTTCTACTCGTACTTACTGATTACTTCACGAAATGGGTGGAAGCAGAAGCGTTCAAACAAGTGCGGGAAAAGGAGGTCAAAAGCATCTTATGGCGAAACATAATATGCCGTTTTGGGATTCCGAAAGAAATCGTGTGTGATAATGGACCACAATTTATAGGCTCTCAAATCACAGAATTCTTGGAGAGTTGGAAAATTAAACAGATTGCCTCAACGCCATATCATCCCGTAGCTAATGGACAAGCTGAGTCTACGAATAAAATCATCGTCAACAATATAAATAAGTGGTTAGATAAAGCCAAAGGGAATTGGCCTGATGAATTACCGGCAGTATTATGGGCATACATGACTACATCAAAAACAGCCACGGAGAGACTCCCTTCGCACTTGTTTATCGCTCTGAGGCATTAATACCCGTGGAAATCGGTGAGCCAAGCTTAAGGTTTATAACAGCTACGGAACCAGCAAATGATGTCGAACTCCAGATCAATCTGGACTTGCTCGAATCACGAAGGGAAGCAGCTTTAATACGGATGGCAGCTGAAAAGCAAATCATAGAGCGATATTACAATCGCAAAGCTCATCTTAGATATTTAAGATTGGGGACTTCGTACTTAAAAAAGTTTTCCAACAAACAAAAGAGGAAGGTGCTGGCAAGCTGAATCCAAATTGGGAAAGACCTTATAAAGTCCGAGGCATAGCTGGGAAAGGCGCATACGAGTTGGAAGCCATGGACGGCAGAATTCTACCAACGAGCTGGAACGCCATCCACTTGAAGAAGTACTACTTCTAAGGAAAAGAAGTACCCCCGGTCAGGTATCGCATGTTCGATTTTATTTTTGAAGATTTAAAATTTACTAACTTTTTTAGATGATAGGCAAAAGCTAGTCCATCACCAGATGATAATATTAGACCTGCAAAGACGCGAGGAAATAACACAATTCCCGGTCTAGGGTTACACTTTCTGATGGACGTTTTAAAGGGTTAAGCAGTCATCATCTAAAAAAGTATATACCTTCGAGTCCCGTACGTTTTCCTTTTTCAGGGAAAGGACCATAAAGAAGGAATAATCAAGTGCTCGAGATCTCATTCTTCAAAGCTCAAACACTTGGGGGACTATATAATATGGAAGGCCAAGATGAAGCAAAAAAGACTACTGAAAGTCAAAAGCTCGGGCCTAAAGAACCATTTACCCAGCAAGACAAGTGGTACGAGCAAAATTAAAAGACCTGAAGACTCCAGCACAAGAATTACAAAGCCTAAACTTTAAGAAAACCTTTGAACAATGTTCAAGTTAAAAGGCAAAGTATTATCTACGAGGAAGAAATGTACGTCTTTACATTTATACAAAAATTGTTGTAACGAAAACAGTTAAGGGTAAAAGATCATTATCATTGTACTTATTCAAAAACCGTTATCAAATAAAACAGTTACGGATGAAAGATCAAAATCCTTGTATTTATTCAGAAAAATGTTATCAAATAAAACAGTTAAGAATTATAAAGCATTTCCCTCGTATTTATTACAAAACTGTTGCAAATAAAAATAGTTGCGGGTAAAAACCCCAATACTTACAAAAACTGTTACTAATGAAAAACAGTTATTTCCTTGTATTAACTCGAAAAAAATGTTACCTATGAAAAACAGTTGCGAAATACAAGTGAGTATCAAATCTGTTAAAACAAAACAGTTGCAACATGATTTTTAGATGATAATCATAACACATGTAAAATGTAGTGGAAGTTCAAACAAAAACTTTCCACAAAAACATCTTTAAACATGTGAGAAATTCCTATCACTCTATTGCATTACAATGAAGTTGAGACGTCTTCTTCATTAAAGTGTCAATTAAAAAACGCCCTAACTCATAATTAAAGCATATCATAAACAAAGGCTTAAATCTTATACGAACACTGCACCTACTATGGAAAGGTTCGAGTGATTTATGCATTTTCATGCAAAAAGTTAAGAGGTGCAAACAAAAACCTCAGAAGAACAAAACATGCAATAGACTTAAAGAGTAAAACCAAAACTCGAAGCAAAAGTCTTCAAATTGCATTAATATAAAAAGAACGGCTAAGTTAAAATTAAGTACTAACTAGTACTTAGCCGCATAATAATTATATTTTTAGTGCCCCTAAGTTGTCAGCTGGGGACATTAGAGTTTCAAACTTACCCCCGATGGAGTTGGGGGTAACCACACCAATCCAAATAAAATAAAATAAAAAAATAAAAAAAAGAAATCCAGATCTTTAGTCTTCATGAGGAGGAAAGTTGACTTCTTCAGGAGGAACGGCAGCAGCTTGAGGCGAAGAGGCATGAGCAGCATGGGTTTCAACAGTGGATGGAGAAAGATCAAGACCTCGTTGGGTCTTCTCCATGGCCTCTTTAGTTTTAGCAATTTCAGCGTTGAGGTCGAAACCCTCTTGGCTCATCTCCATCAATGTATCAAGGCGAGAATTCATGTACGCCCAGCTTACATCAATGGCAGCCGCCTCTTCGAGGTCATTGTAATCTCCTCCGAGGCTTGAGACAATTGTTAAGCAAACGAAGATTGAAGAATAATATTATCCTTATCAGCTTGGAGAAGAAGCCTTCTCCACCGCCAGTTCCATTGTTGTAATCCTCAACTGTCTCCTCAAGGAATTCCTCTCCTCTTCTAAAGCATCCATATCTATCCTCAAGCCATCATATTGTGCCTTCAGATTGTCAAAATCAACCCGCAGCTCTTTCAACTCATTATCCGAATTTGAAACTTTTTTCATAAGTTCTAAGCCAATAAGGTGCATCTATAAAAAATAATAATGATAAAACAGTTAAACATGGTAAACTGTTTAGACATGGAAAGGTGTACATATGTAAGAATAAGCTACGCTATACCTTCAAAGAAGAATGCACCACTTCATTGGCCCACGTAAGAGCTGTATGGCTGGCAAGTTTAGCTTTCTCTTCAGGACCTATCAGAGGCTTAAGCCACACCTCAGGCTCGCCTGTCTTTTTGAAAAGACTCCCTTCATCTGGAACCTCAATCACAACCCTCCGCATCACCCTGCTGGAAGACCATACTTCCCTAATGGAAGGCATGGAAGCAGGAACGGAGAGAGTAACAACAAAAATAGACGGCCCAGGAATTGAAGGAGCCACGGGAAAATAGCAGGCATGGATGAATGAGGAATTGAAGAAACCACGGGTAGAGAAACGGCAGAAGCCGTAACGGCTAAAGGAGCGGGAACAACGGAAACACAAGGAACCGACGAAACTTCTTCTCTTAAAGAGTCGGGGAAAACAACACCTAAAGGAACATCATCGGGAGCGATATCAAAACCTTCATGAAAAATATACTCGACAGAATCATGGACTGGGGACTTTGAATCATTTTCAGAAGATGAGGGTCTACCGGCAGGCACAGAAGAAAGAGTCATGGGGGTAAACTCATCGTCCAAAACCACCCTCCTTCTTCGTAACCGGTGTACTAAAGCACCCTCTCTTTCTTCTTCTTCCTCTTCGGGACGGGGATCACCAACTTTTCTCTTTAAGGAAGACGAGCTAGCAAGGATATCTTGATCCTGAGTCAAAGACATCTTCGGGATAGATGAAGCAGACACCCCACAGATGGAAAACCCTGTCAAAAAGGGAAAAGTTAAACGAGAATAAAAATAGGCTCGGGTAAGACAGGAAGTAACAAAAACTCCACTTACCATGGGTCTTTACAAGCCAACAGTACTTCCCCGCGAAGTACTTCTAGGACCTTTCTTCAACAGGAGAGGCAAACAACATTTTTTCTACCCAATCACGAATACCGGAGACATTCTCAACAGAATTCATGATTGATGAAAAGAAAAAATAGACACGGTGTTAATAACACAATCCAAGTCTAATGAAAGAAGAAAATAGATACGAACCAAAAAAGTACTCACGTGCACGGTTCCACTTCTCAGGGAAGGGAGGAGTCTCTTCACCCACTAAACCAGCAGTGGGGACAGCAACATACCGGAGGTACCAACCTCTATCTTTATCATCACCAAGGGTTACTAACACTCTTTTACTCCGAGCAGCTAGAGTAAAAACCCCTTGACGAAACAAGACAGGAGAATATAAATGAATAAGATGATTGAACG
Organism: Nicotiana undulata; assembly: GCA_005239495.1. Taxonomy (NCBI): domain Eukaryota; kingdom Viridiplantae; phylum Streptophyta; class Magnoliopsida; order Solanales; family Solanaceae; genus Nicotiana; species Nicotiana undulata. The sequence goes on along the minus strand of ML266861.1, from coordinate 22,826 downwards.
TAGAGGGAACAGAAGCTAAAGAAGCCAAAACTCTAAAACACGCGACAACTCGCCACACCAGCGGACCAACTTGTCCCAAACAGATATTGAAAAAATGCAAAACTCGATGATAACTGGATCAATGGGAGGTCTAAAGCCTAATGTAAAAGCATACGTATAAACAAAGGAATAACCAGTCCTATAAGACGTTATCCTTTGATTACTATTCGGGACATAAACAGGGAAATCAGGCCCCCAAGAACACTCTCTACGAACAAGAGGAACGTGACATTCAGTTATAATAGTGGGATACCTCTCCACACTATCTAAAGAAGTAGACTGGTCTACAAGAACTGGGTTTTCCCTAGTAAAGACAAACTTGGCGGGAATAATCTCATCAACTTTGGGTTCACGAAAATGATCATCTTTACCTCTAGACGAAAGATCTGGCCCTAGGGGAAAGCAAAGACCTAGCGGAATGAGGAGAAACTATTAGGGAAGAAGAACCTCTAGAGGGAGTAGATCCTAAATTCCTTAGCCTGCCTCCTCTCCGACTCCTAATTGGACCAGAAGAAGATGCGAGATTTTCCACATCTATTACCTTCTTGGGTTGATTCGATGAAGACATACTTACAAGAGCAATGGAAAATTCTTTACAAGAAAAGAGACAAGTTATAAAATGTTTCGTGGAAGTAAAGAAAGGAAAAAGGGTATTTATACATAAAGACTACCGTCGAAACATGGAATAACAATGATGGAAAGTCATGATTAAAAGTGTCACTTCGGGACTGACGCAGCCGCAAAAAGCCCTAAAAAGCGCCGAGTCATTACAGAACCAATTAGAAATGGACACGTAGAAGGAGCATTAGATGGGAGTGACAAACGACGCCTGTGTTCATAGAAAGATACAATGTTTCAGAGCAAAACGGAGGCAAAATATTCCCCGCATAAATACGTATCCACTTACCAAATATTAATCGACAAATATATGGTAAGTGGGGGGACTATCTGTATTGGTAAAAAAGAGTCTCACACGTAAGCAGATTCTTGACAACTCAGCTAGTTACGTGGACCAATGAAAATGCAGCAGATAAACTTGATTTTGTAAAGAGGTACGGGACAAAGAGGCATGGTCAATAAACCCACGAGTTCATCAACCATGGGAAACTTAATGACAAAGAAGAGATACGGTCACAGTGAACCCAGACGAAGCTGCGGGCAGATTCGAGAATCAACAGTTAATGACTTATACGTTACGTAACTCCTATACAACAGTTACGGTTATCCTTTGCAACGCCTAATTAATGTAATAATTAGCCATTAATGAGCAATCATGACAGGAACCAAACGTTATACTAGGAAACCCCTATATAAAGGGAAGAAATGTAACCCATAAGATCATTTGAATTCTCGAATACAGCCCACTTTTTTGCATACTACAATATTGTTTATTACTTAATTTTTCTTTATTTATCGTATTACTTTTTTGATTATCAGCAACCTGCGTTCATCTTAAATAGCTTTGGTCAAGGAATCTAATTCTTTGGTTAAACAAGGCTGAGTTAGCCCCTCAATAAACTCCTCACCCTCTCTCGATCTGTGGGGAGTATCATGATAGCATGTCGGGCCAAAGTGATAAACTTGGTCTCATACTGAGTAACAGTCATAGATCCCTGCTGGAGGCGCTCAAACTGCCTCCGATATTCCTCTCTCTGGGTGACTGGGAGAAACTTTCCCAAGAATAACTCGGAGAACTGAGCCCAAGACAAAGGGGAAGACCCAGCTGGCCTGGTCAAGCAATAGTCCCTCCACCAAGTCTTGGCGGTACCAGAAAGACGGAACGTAGCAAAATCAACCCCATTGGTCTCTACAATCCCCATGTTCCGAAGAACCTCATAGCAACTATCCAAGTAATCCTGGGGATCCTCTGATGGTGCACCAGTAAAAGTAGTAGGAAATAACTTGGTGAACCGATCCAATCTCCACAAAGCATCGGCAAACATAGTTGCTCCCTCAACTGCCTGTGCCACAATACCCGGCTGAGCTGCTCCAGCTGTCTGAGGTGATGAAGTCTGGAACTGAGAAGCTAACTGCTCTGGTGTGCGGGTAGCAGGAGTCTGGGCCCCTCCCCCAACATGAGGGACGGCTGGTGTCGTAGGAAGTAGATCGGCCTGAGCCAAGCTCTCCATAAGGCCCACTAAGCGGACAAGTGCGTCCTGAAGTACCGGGGTGGCAATGAATCCCTATGGGACTTGAGCTGGTCTAATGGGAACTGCCTGAGTAGGAATCTCCTCGGCAAACTCTACCTGAGGATCCTCCACTGGGGCTGCTGCTCTGGGCTGAGCCCTGCCCCTGCCTCAGTCTCTAGTACGGCCTCGTCCTCGGCCCCTCGTAGGAGCTGCAACTAGAGGATCGGGCTGCTGATCAGTAGATGAGGAAGCACGCGTTCTCTCCATCTGCGAGAGAATAAAATAGAAACTCAATTAGCATTTAGAATTCAAATCGCACGACAAAGGAGAAAATATGTGAAGTTATTCCTAACTTTGCAGTCTCTGGAGGATAAGTACAGATGTCTCCGTACCGATCCCTCAGACTCTACTAAGTTTGTCTGTGACTTGTGAGACCTAGGCAACCTAGAGCTCTGATACCAACTTGTCATGACCCGAAATTCCCACCGTCGGGATCGTGATGGCGTCTAACGTTGAACCCGCTAGACAAGCCAACGTATTTAATTATATTTAGTAAAAACTTTATTATTAAGCGAGAACAGGTAAAAATCGGCCTTTCCGTAAGTAAAATCTTAAAAGTAAGAACAGATAAAAAAAAGGAATACGTAACTAAATCCATAAACTTAGCAAATTCTCAAAAACTAACCCTCCCGAATCTTTGGAATCACAATATCACGGACTATCTATGATTAATACAGATAAAAGGTCTGAAAGAAATAATACAACTATTTTCTGAAGTACTAGAAACAGAAATAAAGGAAAGTGAAAGGAGACGCCAAGGCCTGCGGACGCCTGCACGACTACTTCAGAGTCGCCTAGTGGACTGAAGGAAGCCACCCAGCTCAATATCCACTGGGTCCTGTACCGAAATCTGCACAAGAAAAATTATGCAGGTGTAGTATCAGTACAACCGACCCCATGTACTAAGTAAGTGCCGATCCTAACCTCGGCGAAGTAGTGACGAGGCTAGGACACGACACATAACATCACATGTGAAATTCCATAATATATAGAAGAAATAACGACAGGAAATAGACAGTCAAGTACAATAACGGGGAAACATGTTGGGGAAAAGGGGTAGCAATTACTGAAATAAAGGTACAAAGCAACAAATTAAATATCAAAATAACAACAGGAATTAACAACAAGAACAAACAAGTACACGACATCACCCTTCGTGCTTTACTCTCGTCCTTACCAAAACAAGTGCACGACATAACCCTTCGTTCTTTTACTCTCATCCTCACAATGCAATAAATAAATACACGGCATCACCCTTCGTGCTTTTACTCTCATCCTCACAATAAATAAATAGAAACGGCACGTCATTAACCTTCGTGCTTTAAATATCATATCATGACACGGCATCACCCTTCGTGCTTTTACTCTCATCCTCACAATAAATAAATAGAAACGGCACGTCATTAACCTTCGTGCTTTAAATATCATATCATGACACGGCATCACCCTTCGTGCTTTTACTCTCATCCCCACAATAAATAAATAGAACGACACAACATTAACCTTCGTGCTTTAAATATCATATCATGACACGGCATCACCCTTCGATCTTTTACACTCTCATCCTCACAATGCAATAAATAAATACACGGCATCACCCTTCGTGCTTTACACTCTTCCTCACCCAAACAATATCAAGAACAACAGTTTGGCAAGGAGAATTAACAACATGAATCATAAATTAAAACATCCCGGCAAGGGAACAACAACATAATTAATAATACAGTCCCGACAAGGGACACAACTATAACCAATCTCGCTCAAGTGTATAACTCAACAAAATATTCCTCAACCGAACGATTAATCAACGGTATTCACAACCAAGAATTTCCATCGAATGAATAACCAACAAAGTAAAATTTAACTCATAATATAATGAATATCAATGAAAATCACATATATCATAAGAACCGACTCACGGGCATGCTTGACAACAACGTATAGGTACTCGTCAGCTCACCTATATGTTGAACATGGATTAAACACGTAGCAAATAAGACTCAACACATATTCCCTCAAGCTAAGGTTAGGCCAAACACTTACCTCGACTCCAAGAATCCAAATCAAGCCTCTAGCACCGCTTTTCCTTTTGAACCCGACTACAAATCGATCGTATCTAGACATAATTGACCCAATAACATCAATAAATTCTAAACAATTCATTTCCAAGGCTTAATTATAGAATTCCCAACATTCTTCCCAAAAATCCAAAAATCGACCCCGGGCCCACTTGGTCAAAACACGAGGTTCGGACCAAAACCCGATCACCCATTCACCCACGAGCCCGAATATATAATTTGTTTTGAAATCCAACCCCAAAATGAGGTAAAATTCCCAAATAATCAAAAAGCCCTAACTCTACCCAAATCCCTAATTTTCTACCTTTAATTTCATGTTTTTAGGCCTAGAATCTAATGGGTGTTGATAAAAATGAAAGAAAACGAGGTTAGCATTACTTACCTATGAAGCTATGGTGAAGACGTTCTTCTAAAATTGCCCAAGGAGGTGTGGAGAAGAAAAGAAGGTTGTGAAAAATGGTAAAATCCCGTAATGAACATTCTGTTTTGAACTTAAAATAGCTGGGCGGATTTTGTCCTATGCGATCACGAAGAAGGCTATGCGATCGCATAATGGACTGGTTTCTAAAGCTCCGCGATCGCGAAGGAGAATGTGGGATCGCACTGAACAACTAACCTCGCCCTATGCGATCGCATGCCAAGAAGCTCGGTCGCACTGAACAACTACCCCAGCCCCCCCCCCCAGCTTCCTATCCTCCTATGCGATCGCAACTTTACATATGTGATCACATATTGCAATAGATTCTCCCCTCACCCACACTGCTATGCGATCGCAACTATACATATGCGGTCACATAGTGTTAAACACCAGAAAATGCACTTTACACCAGATTTTTCTATGTTTTGGGACTCGCGCGGATTATTATTGTTATGGTCGCAAAATGCCAAAAATTTTAATTTGGTCATGGCGGGGCTGTGGAAATTGTTCTGTAGGTCGTATTTTATGTCCCGGAAGAATATTAGGCGATCCGGGTCCGGGGGCCCGGGCCCACGGCGGAGGCGTGGGCTATAGCACACGAAAATATGGGACTCGCGCGAATTTCTAGTGTTATGGTCGTAAAATGCCAAAAAATGTAATTTGGTCATGGCGGGGCTGTGGAAATGGTTCCTTAGGTCGTATTTGATGTCCCGGAAAAATATTAGGCGATCCGGGTCCGGGGGCCCGGGCCCACGGCGGAGGCGTGGGCTATAGTAATCAAATCACCAAAATAACATCATAAACATCGAATTATACCTCAAATTCAATGAAATTTCTTAAAACTTCTTTAAACTTCAAATTTTGCATTTTTTATCTGAATCACGTCAAACTAAGTCCGTTTCTTACCAAACTTCACATATAACACATATAAATCATATTGAACCTGTAACGGGCTCCGGAACCAAGATACGGGCCCGATACCACAGGTTTCACATAACATTTCATTTTCAAAAACCTTTATATATTTCAGAAAATATTTTTCTTTAAAAATTTATTTCTCGAACTTGGGACCTCGGAATTCGATTCCGGGCATACGCCCAAGTCCCATATTTTCTTACGGATCCTCCGAAATCGTCAAATCACGGGTCCGGGTTCATTTACCAAGAATGTTGACCAAAATCAACTCTATCCAAATTTCAACATAAAATTATTGTTTTTATCAGTTTTCACATAACGGCTTCCCGGCTACACGACCGGGCTGCGCACGCAAATCGAGGTGAGATATAAGGAGGTTTTTATGACCGCGGAATACTGATTTAGCTAAAAATATACGGGATGACTTTTTGGGTCATCACACCCCTGCTAACCTCAAGCTCATCTTCCTTACTCCTCAACGTTCCCTCGAGGACACTACACTTCTCAATGTCTTTCACTAGCTCATCATCCTTCTTCTTCAACTCGTTGTGAAGGGCCTACATGTCGTCACCTTCACCAAGTTGCCGACGAAACTCTCGGTACTTGATTAGATACTCAAAGTACTTATTTTTCAACCTCACAAAAATTTCCCTACGCCTCTCCTCCTTTCGGACGCTCTCAATCTCCAAAATCAGCGTCTGCAATCACAAAAACAAAAGAAGTGAGTCAGAAACGAAAATGCCCGATAAACAAAGACAAAAAGAGGAGAAGAAAAATCACTAAATACTCACTCTAAGGGCAAGCCAAGCAATCCTCCTTGACAAAGTATCGTCATCCAACTTTTTAAGGGTCTTACCCTTTTTCTCGGAACAAAGGGGGCCGAGGCCAGGGACCATGTCCTCCGTATTCTTCTGCAAATCATGATCATAAGGATTGCAATGGTCCTCGTGGACCCCTCCAACCTTATCTCAAGTATGGTAAACCCTTCCTCCATCATCTTTAGGTCGCCCGCATCACCGTCCGAACCCGGCTCATAGCCCTCCTCGGCAACTCCTTTGCCTCTCTCATTGTCCGGCAAGGAAGTAGCAGCAGCTGGTCGAGAAATCGATGACTCCTCTTGCCGCGAAGTATCAAGAACATTAGTTTCTGGCCCTTCTACCTCTGCCACAACAAAAGGAAGAGACGTACCCACGTCGGCTTCTGCCAATCTCAAAATCTCGGACCCCAGCTCGATGTCGTCTTCGATAACGATGGTCACCGTCTCGCATAGCAAGTAATCACCCTCTATTAGATCAATGGCTCGGGCAACCCCGACAAGCATCTACAGACCTCCTCTTGCAATGAACCTAATTGCCACCACCATGTAAAGGCACCTTGTCCTCATCAATAAGGCGGAATAACTAAGGAGCCGAGGTCTTCATAGCCGAAGTCTCCGCGGCCATATGGTAGATAGATTTTGAAGCAGCCGCCATCGAAGAAGATACTAGGGCACGAACAGAAGTGGCCACAGTTGATGAGAGGAGTGGGAGCCAAGGACATAGAACCTTTCCTCTTTCGAAACGTGGGTGCGAGGGATTTCGACTTCCTCGAAGGTCTTAGACAAAGGTTAAAAAATAGGGAGAAGAGAAGGTCATCAAAAATAAACCCGAGGTTAAAACAACTGAGGCGCCAGTAATAAGGCCCAAACCTCTTGAAGAAAACCGACCACTCACGTATCCCCACGATGTGAGGGAGGAGCTGACATACCAGCCGAAAATATCTTCAGCCAAAGGGGTAGGTCAAAATTTAGCTACAAAAAAAAATATAGAAGGTCGGAACCACGACCAAACATGAAAGAAAAATCAGATACTCACAAACAAGGAAGTTAAGTACTTAGGAGCACAATTCCAAGCCACAGGAAAACCATCGACGTTGTCCACCACATCCTCAGTTCTGATGAAGAAAACTTTGAACAAAAATTGGCGGTTAGATTTGTCATCCATCTTCACCACCAAGCATTTGCCTCCTCGATGGCGAAGATTTAGCATCGTCCCCCTATAAAAGTTGGGGGCGTACAGGTGCATTAAATGTCAAAGTGTGGGTTCGACCCCGACCATCTCTACAAATTTTGTGAGAATCCTTATGAGTTTGTAGACGTACGACGCGAGCTGAGCGGAAAACCGTAATAACAGAAAAATTCCTCTACTAGCGGAAGGAGAGGAAGAGTGTACCCGACTTGGAAGGGGTAGGCGTAGAAGGCGCATAACCTATGACGGTGGACTGCACCATATCCGATCCGGTTGGGATTAACTCTATAGGATGAGGAAGGTCGAACTTAGCCTTAAGCTCTGCCAAATAAGTTTCTGTCATCGCTGATCGAAAGGTCCCAGGGTTGGCTTCAAGCAATTTAGAGAAATCAGATCTAGAGTCGGGGTTACTAGGAACTATCTCCTCCACCGTTGGAAAAGTTCCATCCTCGACGGCGACTGGAACATTCTCCGCGAGAGGAGGAAACACCATCTCTAGAGGGCCTGCATCACTTCCCTCACTAGATTTAAAAGGTACGTTAGCAATGTTTTAACAAAAGAGAAGGGAGTATCAAACAATGGAGGACTAAAACTGATGGGAACCATTGAAAAAGAAGGGAAACGTGCAAAGCAATGGAAGAGAAAGAAGGGGATATAGGGTTTCGAAGCAAGAAATTTGAGACTTTAAAGTCATGCCCTAATATCTCTATTAACTCTGGCACTAGAACCGAAAAATTGACTCATTATTACTTGGCACCGAAACTGAAGTGGCAAGTTCAATTAGGGGTCCGCAAAACGAAGTAACCCATCGGGAATACGAGTCATGATGACGCATGGCGTCATAACGTCATCCTAATTCGTGGACAGCACAATTCAACAAATCGATCGTGAAAATTGAAGCATTTGAGATTTGCGGCTCACGAAGGTCCACGTTGCCAGTTCGCTGTAACCACCACGCCGCATAGCTCACTCAATCGTTTCGATCATAGTTAACAAAATCCGCTCATCAAGCTCGCCAGAAGTCGGCCACAATAAGCGAAGGGACTAACTGTATGGGTCAAAATTCAACTTTAGAATATCTAGGTCAAGATAACATTAAGGGAAGAATCCTCAAATCCTCATTTGATAAAATGGTCGAAGAGTCGACGAGAGCCATAGTCGAGTCGCCAACAAGGGTCGAGGTCGAGATTGTAACGTTAATAGAGCTGTAACGACTAGTTTTCGAGACAGGATATTAAAAGAGAATATTCTAGTGGATATTCTCTGCACTTGTACTATTAGGGTTTTTTAGGAGCATGCCCCATATAAATAGAACAGGGGAAAATGATAAGGGGCATGTGATATTCATTTGTAAAAAAGACACTTTGACTTAAAAGATTCGGCTCTCACTTGATACAAAGATCACCTTTTCCTTGAAATTCTTGTCCACACTTTACCATCAAATTCGAGAAATCCTCGATTATTCAAGGATTTGTCTATCAACCATTGTCAGGTCGAAGAATTCATTGATTTCATCCTTTATTGAGTGAATTATCCCTCCTATTTACTAAACTACCATTTATTGTGTGTTCACTAAATATTGTATGCTACATTACTAATCCTGATTTTCCAGAACATTTATCACGTGATACTATTACTGTCCGTCCAAATCTGTAGGATTTTAATTACTTCTTTTAAAACTAAGATCTAAGGATTTTATTGTTGGCTAAGATTAGCCCTTGTTTATATAAATTTAATTATTTGAATCATGATTTATATTTTTGTTCGAACAAGTTTTAATTTAAGAAATAATTGTAAATGAAAAGAAACATATATATCATAGAACGACCTGTCTAATGATTAGTGGTCAAATTCTTTTTATGTCACGTTCTATTTTTTTGTGTGCCCTTTTGGGTTGTGAGAGGTCATTTATGACCAAGACAATATGTATGCTGCTTAGCTTTTATGCATTTGATACGTTTTTACTTTTAATTCTTATATAGAGCAATTTCACAAGGACCGTTTTTAGGACAATTGTTGTCTTCGTGTTAGAGAAGAAAACGGAGCAGTAATCTTGACATTGGGTAGTGGACTGTGGCATTTCGATCATTTGCTTGGAATGTGTAGTTTTGCTTTGAGTTAGAATGCCCTCCGTGGAAGACTAGAAGGGAATGGAGGAGTTGATATATAGTACAAGGCAACTTAGAAGATGAGAATTTTAGAGATTGTTAGTACAAAACTTACTCTCTTTTCCATTTACGTGACTACTTCTTTTTTATAAGTTTAAGAAGAAAAAAAAGCATTTCTTTGACAATGAGTTTTAAAAAATAATTCTTAAATACTTTAAATTTTTTAATTCAAATTTAAAGAACACCATCTCAAAATTTAAACTAAAAGTTAACTAGTCTGACATTATAATATCCCAATGCTACCACATAAATAGAACAAATAGAGTATTTATTTATTATTTTGGAGGATTTACTTGGTTTCAGTTTTGGAGTTATTTTTGTAAAAAAAGTGGAGTACAAAGAATTTATACACCTTTCGGTTTTTACATCAAATTAAAAACTACTAAACACGTGTCTCTTATATACATTTTTATCACTTATATATAATAGTTAAGTGCTAATATATTTTTGCACTAAATTATAACTCTTAAGGTTAATTTCTTTAATTTGGTGCAATACTTATTATGAGTTGATAATCGAGATTTTGTGTATCAATTTTACACAACATGGGAAAATTTTCTTACCAATTGTGGGTGACTTCTTTCCTTACTTATTTTAGTTTGATTTTCGAGGTACAATCTGTTAGGTTTTACACCAACTATAAATTGAGCTATAACCAGCAAACTTTTTTAGTAACATGAGTTGTCATTGATTGTGCTAATCTTGAGCTATATATAGATAAATGGTTAGGTTAATTTAAATAGTACTCTCTCCGGTTCACAATAAATGATCAGTTTCCTTTTTCATTTTAGTTCAAAATAAATATCCAGTTATGTAATCAAGAAAGAATTCAATTTCTTTTACAAAATAACCTCTATGTACATATTCCCTAAAAAGTTTTCTTATGTCTCACATTAAATGTTTTATTAGGGATAGTTTAATCATATTAGATATTTTTGTATAGAATTTAGTATTTTTTTAATGGACGTGCTAAAAGAAAATCTATCACTTATTGTGAACCGGAGAGAGTATATGTTTTAGGAGAAGAAAATTGATGGTTATATTTTAAGAAACAAACAACCATTCAAACAATAGGATCTGTTTAATTATTTGTGGACCAATTCTTTAAATATCTACCATCAATTTGTTTTATGTCCTTTTGGGGTGTGATAGGTCATTTATGCGCCAATAGAAGCTACGGGCTGGATATTTTATGCATTTGATTCGTTTTCATTTTATTCTTCTTTCAATTACAATAAAAAGAAAAAAAAAATAGGAAGCATTAGTTTTTATTTCAAAATTTTCAAGGAAAAGAAAATTTAATTTCATATATTGACCAACTTAAGCTTTAGAACAAATTATTCTAAACACTTTTATAATATGAAAATAAAACAATTAATTTCTAACATAATAAAAATTGAATACATATATAACCTTACTCTTCAATGTTCAATATCAATCAATTAAACCCTTGTATAGTGAGAGTTAAGTATTAGATTTTGAATTACAATCGCTATTATCACAATTTAGTATTAAGTGTATGTACTTTACTATATACCCTATTAATTTGGAAATAATTTATTTTATTTTTTAATTTACTCTTAGGACAAGCTTTATAATCACACAAATTTTATGACATATTTAAATAATAAGTCTTAAAAATATTATAAATAGACAAGTTTTATGTTATATTTGACTCTATAATTTTAATTTTTTTCTTAAATTTTATACGAAGTCAAAATGTTCCCGTATTGAATTAATAATTTATTTGGATGGTTGGTACCTATTGTATTGTATCATATTGTAATTTTAAATACAATATTTTTTGAATTGTTACTTAATTTTATTGTATTGTATTGTTAAATATGTCGTTACGTAACGACAAAAAGTGTTACTTTATATAACGACCGATTTGTTGTGGTCGCGTCGTTAGCTTATTTTTTCCTCTCATCTAGCCTTTCTATATTATTAAATAATTATATTTTATTCTTTATCATATTTTTTTTATATAATTATCATACCTGGTACCTCATTTTTTCATTGTAATATAGCAAAATATTCATATTGTTTGTCCATGATATTATATCATACAATACAATAGGATACAATATATTACGAAATCATATATAACAAGGATCCAAACAAACTGTAAGGGAATTAGGAATAATATTAATAAGAGGAAAACTTTTATGTGCACAACATATATATATTTTGAGGAAAATTCCAAAAATGAACTACAAAGATGAGTATAATAACAACGTTGTATATTTGTGTTATATATATTATCCCATATCCCATTGTATGTAGCCTTAGAAAGAGGGAAGATAGATATAGCAGCTTAAGCAAATAGCAATGGCAACTTTCATCAACAATCCCTTGACTTCACTCTGTTCCAACACCAACAAGTCTGAAGCTAATCTCTTCAGAATTTGTCCTTTAAGGGCTCAGACTTTGGGGATTTCCAAGTTTAACCCCAACAGAAAGGCTACTTTCCCTTCTATTGTTTGCAAAGCGGTGTCTGTACAACCAAAATCAGCCACTGAAGTTGAAGGACTTAACATCGCTGATGATGTTACTCAGGTGAATTTATCATTTAATCCTTTTCTGGGTTACTTTCATATTCTTGAAATAATAAGGATTTGTACTCACTCTGTTCCAGTTGAAGTAAACTTTTTCTGAAGATAGAAATGTATCATTTTTTTGACAGACTTAAAACGAAATTTGAATAACATAAATTGGGGATAAGGGAGTAATGATTATCTTGTTTTTATCTGAGGGTGTTTGCCTGTTCGATGGATTGCTTCTGTTAGGGTTATTTTAATTGGGTTTTGTTTTTGTTTGTCTTGAATTAGTGATTTTGGGTGAATTATCATTCAGGGTCAGTTTCTTACTGGAAAATATTTTACCTTGGAAAATCATTTTCTGCATTATTATACAGTGGTTCGGTATTGAAGTTGGTTTGGTAACTGTACAGGGAGTAGTACAGGATATAGTGATAATGATTTGATGGAAGGTTTGATATCTAACTGACCACTGCCCTCGGGGATTTCTCGGTTATCAAAAGAAAAAGTTTGATATAAAGGATAAGATTATTGTGTTGATTGAAGCAAGTGATATGGAGTAACACATGAAATATTTGTATAAGAAAGTACTTCGGCTCGTAAGTGAAGGAAGTCATTTTTTCCTTTCAGAAAACATTGCCACAATTCATTTGAACGCTGAAAGACGACTTCATCAAGGAAAATATTTTCCTGGAGTCATGTGAAACACACCTAACAGATATCTCTTTATTTTTAGTCAAAGTTATGTTTTAATATGATAAGCTAAATTGGATTTACAAGTTTCCAATTTTAAGCCCTTTTCCTCTTTTCCATTAAGGGTCAGCGGAAGTTTCTTCGTTGAACGTTTGGCTTCTTAAAATTTGACTGTTATTTGGGATTGAGGCGTAGTAGTAGTTGTTGTTGTAATAGATGGGTTACTTAACTTTAGGACCTTTAATATGTTTGCAAGTTGCAACTCTGAGCTGTGTGAAAGACTTTTAGCAGGAAAGATACATATGCTTGTTGGTAATACTTGCCCCTCTATTCTGATGCCTACTCTATTTGTTTCTGTTCTACATATTGTTATGCTAATTTTGTATATTATTTGACAGCTTATTGGGAACACACCAATGGTTTACCTTAATACCATCGTTAAGGGTTGTGTTGCAAACATTGCTGCTAAACTTGAGATTATGGAGCCATGCTGCAGTGTCAAGGACAGGTGAGAGGTTTTTGTTTTTACCACAATATCCGGATTTCCTTCAACCTACAATTTTGAACTGAAATATTCTTTTAAGTAGCTATATAAACCTGCTTCTGTATAGTTATCATGTCTATCTAATATCATATTGTATTGTCTTCATTCTTTTCTCGTAACTTTGAGTTTGAGAAGAGAATATAAAACTGATGACCATCATACTCATAATGGATTTGTTGTAGAATTTGACGTTGTTCATGCTTTTTTCCGCATTGGGGTAAATTTCTACAATTGCAAATCCTAATCTTAGACGAATGTACTTCTTGCGAACAAGCTAGTTCAGATAACCCAATATGCTCCAAAACAATCTCGAAAGCTTTTTCCTTACATAGTACTCTTGGTTTCAATACTGACTACATGAGCTTCACACAGCATAGTTGTTCCAAGAACGAATAGATGAGGGTTGCAGTAGGTCCTTGCCAATGTAAAAACAGTCTAATTGTGACAAGAGGATTCATATGGCCAACCCAACTAATTTGAGAGTGAGACATAGTTGTTTGATTGATTGATTGATATTTCTTTTGCATTTCAGGATAGGGTTCAGTATGATATCTGATGCTGAGGAAAAGGGGCTTATATCTCCGGGGAAGGTAAGTTGGGCGATCAGCTAATTGTCTCTCTTGGTACAAACTTGACATATGCCGTTCTGAATCCAAGGAATAAGTCCACCATGTAATGTTCAAACATTTAGAAGTTTCTTGATTTAATATATTTTGAATGTTCTGTTGGTTCAAAGGTTATTATGCATCTATTGTAAGCTCAGCCTCTTGTGTTATATGACGTGGAACTGTAGGAACATCACCTATGTCATCCTATACCTGAAAACAGTGTAACTGAATGTCATTTTCTTTTAATTGACTGGAGTTCTTACATATTTGTTCCGCCTTTTAGCATTATTTCTTAATTGTTTTTTCTGCTTGTCTTAGACTGTTCTAGTGGAACCTACGAGTGGAAACACAGGCATTGGGCTTGCCTTCATTGCTGCTTCCAGAGGATACAAGCTCATCTTAACGATGCCTGCTTCAATGAGTCTTGAAAGAAGGGTTCTTTTGAAAGCTTTTGGAGCTGAACTTGTTTTAACTGACCCAGCCAAAGGGATGAAAGGAGCTGTTTCAAAGGCTGAAGAAATATTGAATAACACACCAGATGCCTATATCCTTCAACAATTTGACAATCCCGCAAATCCCAAGGTTCCGCCCACATACCACCCACGCTTTATTTTTATTGTGTCAATCTTTCTAAGTGAATGCTTAGTTTCTGAGATTGAATGGCTCTGGTTCTACAATTTTCCCTAATCAATTTAAAGTACCAATGGCAGTAGTGGTAATTTCTCCTTTGCTCTGAACTTAAACACTCTTCCTAGTTATGTGTGTGTGTATGTGTCTTTATGATTAATACCTATTAACGATAATACCTCCCTACCCCCACTCCCCTCTTCTTTACCCGTGAAATGGACACTATTGTTGAGTGACACATTGGGAAGTTTATTTGCTTGTATGTTGCAGATACACTACGAAACAACGGGCCCAGAGATCTGGGAGGATACAAAAGGAAAGATAGACATACTTGTTGCAGGCATTGGAACTGGCGGAACCATTTCAGGAGCAGGGCGATACCTTAAAGAGCAAAATCCAAACATTAAGGTATTAATGCTGTTTTGAAAAAAAAAAGCACTATTCTGTTAGAGTTGCTCTGGAGTTTTCTATTGCTAATAAGTAATCTTACTCTTTTCTCTATTGCTTTCTGTTACCTTTATCAGATTATTGGTGTGGAGCCCACAGAAAGTAATGTACTATCAGGGGGAAAGCCTGGTAAGATGACATTCAGATGCTGATCTGACTTTTTGCTTTTGAAGTTAAATCCTGTCTTGTTCTATTTGCTGCAATGTGAAAGTGCAGGCCCTCACAAAATTCAAGGGATTGGAGCAGGTTTTATTCCGGGGAACTTAGATCAAGATGTCATGGATGAAGTGATAGAGGTCTCATTCTTATTATCTATCCCATAAAAGCTTTTTATTTCATCTTCTTTATACTTGTGAAAATTGAAAACTATGAAGGATTTCATGTGTCGTACATAGTTGTTTCTGAGATATAATAGACTAAGAACTGTTGCCATCTCAAAGTTGGTGTACCTATAATTGATGTGAGCCTATATTTCTCTGTTGTGTAGTGCAGTTATTATCATTTTGACATAGTCTTACTTTTTACTTAATGAAACCTCTTTTTTCTGGCTTCTGGAGGGCAATAATTTATGACACTTGCTGAATTTGTGAAATCTGCCTTCTCTTCCAACACTATTGTCCTGTTTCCCTTTTAGGTTATACTAAAACTTTCTTTGAATCAAAGTTGAATGGAGTTAATTATCAGATTTCACTTCACTCATTGAGAAAACATTGGTGTGTAGACTAAGTAGGCGTTTGGACATAAGAATTGTAAAATTCCAAAAAATGGTGAAATTTTTTTTGAAGTGAAAATGGTATTTGAAATTTAGAGTCGTGTTTGGACATAAAATTAAGTCTGGGTTGTTTTTGAAGTTTTGTGAGTGAATTTTGAAAAACAGCCTTTTGGAGTTTTTCAAATTTTCGAAAATTTCCAAAATGCATCTTCAAGTGAAAATTGGAAATTTTATGAACAAACGCCGGTTTCGAAAAAAGTGATTTTTTTTTTTGGAAAAAATGTCCAAACGGGCTCTAAGCTTACAGGGCAGGATCTTGAAGGTTATTCTGCTTGGCAGAAACAGCATTTCTAACTACTTTTATTCCATCTGGTAAAACTGGGATGCAAAATCTATGGCCTGTTTCACCAAGACATCAACTAATTGGAACACATTTAGAATGTCAAACAGTTCCTTCAGCTTTATTTGCCTGAGAACTGCCTTTCCACAATTAATGTAGCCATAGTTCATTCATTTAGAACTGTTTCACTCTATGCTACTCTACTCAAAACATTTCTTATTCCTTATTTAATCTCCTATCGAAATTGTAGGGTTATTGTATACCCCAATTTTCTTCATCAAATAAATGCATCTGCATTACTTACCTTGTAAAGTTCTGTTAGAGAACAAGTTACCCCGATTGTCAGTTACATAATTTTGCGCACAAGCCTTGCTATTGATTTTAGAATTGTTCCTTGTAGGTCCCTGTTTCTTAGTCTTGTTCTTTATAGCTCTTAAACAATGGGCATTGGTGCTAATGTTAGCTGTTATGCATCCTTAGATATAGGTTAGTTATTTCTGTATCTAGTAGACGTGTAGAGTTTAAATCTTGATGACGTATTAGTACCCAAGGGTGTGGCCTAGTGGTCAATGAAGCGGGTTGGGAACCATGAAGTCTTAGGTTCAAAACCCAACAGAGGCGAAAACATGAGGTGATTTATTCTCATCTATTCAAGCCTTGGTGAACAAAATTACCCGGCACCTCTGCTGGCGGGAGATAGCAGGTAACTATGGAATTTGTCGAAGTGCGCAAAAGTTGTCGGACACCACAGAAAAATAAATCTCTGTATGCTTGTCATACAATCCAGGCCCCACAGAACAAAAAGAAAAAGAAAGAAAAAAGAACATAGCTTTGTTTGAATATTTGATCCAGATCATTTACTCCTTTGGATTTTTGATAGGTTGTCGTGTGTTATCTTCCAGTACTTGTCAGGGGAAAAAATAAAAAATATATGTTATCTTCCTGAGGGTTTACACCTTTACTTGAATTTTCAGATATCGAGTGACGAGGCTGTTGAAACTGCGAAGCAATTAGCTCTACAAGAAGGGTTATTGGTTAGTGCCTTTTTTTTCACCATTCTATGTATCAGCTGATTTTTGAGACATGGCTTTAGACCATAAATTTCAAATGGCCATTAATTCATCCTTTTTTCTGAATTGTGGATGCATTATAAAGAACTTATTAATGGTCTAATTTCAATTTCTCATACTCCATTTTTTATCTATATATGCTTAATATCATTAAGTATTAAAAACTAGGTATGAATGCGGGATGCTTTGTGCACCGGGTTGCCCTTTATATGCTTAATATCATTCTATGAACCATGGTGGATGATTTCCGAATTGGAATGTACTAGGTTTCAGTTCATATGATCCAGAATGTGTCTGGTATTTACTTTACCAATCTTGAGCTACTTGAATGATCTTTTTCTACTTTTGATAATCAGGTTGGAATTTCTTCCGGAGCTGCTGCTCTTGCTGCCATTCAGGTTGGGAAGAGACCTGAGAATGAAGGAAAGCTTATTGCGGTAGGTTCAATTGTAACTTCCTGCATTTCTGACACTTGTGTGTATTCCCATGCTCCTTCATTTCCATTCTCTTCCAACTCATTAAACTTTAGTATTCGTTTTTCCCTGTACTTCTTACAAAGTAAGTCATCTTTCCTTGCATTTTCCCTGAAGTTTATGGATTTAGGGGTGTTGGATTGGCTTATTGGCTTTTAAGCACTTTTTCTGTGGCAAAGATAAGAAGTGCTTGAAAGCCCTTATTTCTAGGCATGAAAAGTGCAAAAATAAGCCAAAAGCCAAAAGTTAGGTATTACCAACTTAATGGCTTTTGGCTTTTAGCTTATAAGCTACTTTTTAAAAGTCAATCCAAACACCCTCTCAATAGCTCCGCATTTGTTAAAAAATTCGGTTGAGTTCATTGCTTGATACATTGTCGTGTGAATATCATACACTTGTTGAAGATGCATTTTAACAATTCTTGTAGGTTGTATTTCCAAGCTTTGGGGAGCGATACCTCTCCACTATACTTTTCCAGTCTATACGGGAGGAGTGCGAGAAAATGCAACCAGAATCGTGAATATCTTCCTTTTTTGAGCTATTTTCTCATTCCAAATAATGCTATCTGGTGCTCATTCAGATTATCCTTCTCCCATTTTCCCCTGCCTTTTCTAGCTGCCACACTTTTCTGATTTTGCTGCCTGCTGGTGTGTACAGTAGATCAGGTACTAAAGTGGTTCTCATAACAAGCTTAAACAATCTCATTGGTTTGGTTCGAGGATTTTTTATTTGAGCTGCTCAAGAGATTTTAGTGAAATTGCAGTGTTGTATGCGTCTTTCAATTGCATTTTTCGTTTTCCCTTTGTTTGCTATTTGTGAGAAGGTGGACTTTTGCAAGTTTCTTTTTCATCTATCTGAGAAGTTGGAATGCTTAAGGACACGTTATTCAGATCCTGCAACTGTAACATCCTGTTGTTGATAAAGCTGTATATAAGCTAAATTTTGCAGTCTAGTCACCATTAATGAAGGATGCTACATTTCCCTTTAGGAGATTAGAACTACAGTCAAACATGTGTATAACGGTCTTTTGGCTACTACGGTGTAGTCTTGTTATAGAGGATAAATATATAATAATATAAAAATCGATTTCGAGAAAAACTTGACTTTTATAGTGAATGACTGTTATATAGAGAGATGTTATAGAAACCTACTCTGACGGCATGAACCTATTTTGTCAATTAATGGACATTGATTCTTGTAGAAGAAATTCAGGAAGTACATAAAATTGCCTATAGATAACAGATATATTAGAAATAAAAAAATGCTAAAATAATATTTCAAAGCCAGAATAGCTGAAGTGTTTTGCCGTAATTAATTATTTAATGTTTTAGGGGGATCTTGTACCCATAGAAACGTAAAATTTGCGGGCCGTCCTATTTGGCCGCTCCCATTTAAATTCTATCTGACTTTTTATTTTTTTTTAAATTTTGTACCCACTTTTTAAACATTAGACCTTTTTTCCATCTTTCTTCTTTTTCTGGTAACAATGATTTTTAGGAATGAAACTAGGGCGGGGTAGGGCAAGGCAGGGCAGGGTAAACTTTGACCCGCTAAATTTTGACCCGCCATGCTTATTTAGCTTTTTTGTCAAAGTTTTGTCCCGCCTCGCTCGGCCCAATTTTGAGTCTTATTTTTTTTTTCTATATTTTTTATTTATTTTGTACTTTTTATTTCTTTTATCTTTTTAACGTGTTATTGAAACATCTAAAATATTGTTAGTTGTTTATGCATATTGATTGAATAAAATATAATTTTATCAATGTTATATAATTTATCAAAGACTAAATTCTCTTATATTAATGTTCCACTCCAAGAACAAATACTAAAGCAGTTAGATGGACTCACTATAGAAGAGGTTTTATGAGTTTGATTGTTTAGTATGTAAAAAACTAAAACATCTAGGATAGAGTTTATGTCAATCCAATAAATATATAACAAAAAATACATTATTGAACAATTTAAGTAAATAGTGGGAGTTCAGACGAAAATAATTTATCTATATTCAATATTTACATTATTCATTTATTTTGTGCTTATTGAATAAGATGATTTATTTAGGATGGGTGTGCCCGAGTTAAACATGCCAATAAAAATTTGGGTAAGAGAAACATGTTAGTATTCTGTATTTGAAAAATATATTCAAAATCAGTAGCAACGAGAAATCAGAAATGTAGAAGAACAAAATTAATCCGAGCCCAGTGAATTCACAGTGTTTCTTTAAGGAACTTAATCCTCTCCTAGTATCCGAGGTTTAGGATTATTTCCTCCTAGGATAGAACGAATTACCCTCATTGGTGTAGCGGTACTTCAAACCCCAGTGACCAAGGAACTCAAAGAACAGTAACAAATCACACTTACTGCTTTCTTTTCTGTTATAACAATGCAGAAGGAAAGAAGGAGAAATCCGAATTTTGTAAGGTAACTCTGAGGGAGAGTTCATGTATTTAAAGCCTAAACGTTGGGTAATACTGAAGAGTTGAAACTCTTCATGTCAGGCTGCAACTCAAAATGTCTGTTTATAAAACGACCATTTACGCAAACCGTCAAATTCAAATTAAAACGGGCAAAACAAAACGGAGGAAAAAATTAAATTACTATAGCCCCTCAAACTTTTAATAGCCCATGTTTTTCCATTGACACGAAATGTCCCTCCGGCCCAAACATATCAAATCTAATAGTCCGAAATGTCTATTTTGTATATTTTTTGTATAGTGACAATCTAATTTGTATATATTTTGTATAGACAGTCTATTTAGTATATTTTTTGTATATAGTATATTATTTATAATTTGTACAGTGATAGTCTATTTTGTATATATTTTTTTATAGTGACAAGCTATTGCATGTAAACTTTATAGTGACAGTCTTTTAGTATATTTTTTGTATAGTGACAGTCTATTTTGTATATATTCTGTATAGTGATAGTCTATTGTGTATAAATTGTATAGTGAAAGTTTATTTAATATATTTTTTGTATAGTGACGGTCTTATTTATATATATTTTGTATTGTGACAGTCTATTTAGTATATTTTTTTATAGGACAATCTATTTTGTATATTGAAGAATCACTAGCTAGGAGGAGAGAAGGTGGGTAAGGAACTTCAAGCAAAATTGAAGAAGCTTGCATGGAAATCTCAAGCTCTGATTCTATGCTACGTAGGACACATAGTTCTGATGGCTTGATTATGTGCAAATGAGTTTCGAAGAGTTTTTAATGGTTACTACCATGGTTCGAGGAGTATATTTCCTACCGATGTGTGGAACATATTGCAATTAGGGATTTTCTCCTGGATGAGATCAAATGGAAGGTTTCTAACTAGTTGAGTATGTAGTTTATTGTGACTCGGAGTGGATTATGAGATTTTTGTACTTTTCATACGATGGCATGATATATGTGGTGTGTTGTGTCACGCCCCAAAACCGAGGGACACGACCGGCGCTCGACCGGGTAGCCCCAGTCAAGCGGACCTGGATTCCCTTTTCCATCCCACGTATTACCCCGTGATTCCAATGTACATTATTCAATTATAATTTAAACACATTCTTGCAACCTGGAATTAAATTCTAGATTTCTGTCATTACCCACATGTGGTACAATACTTATAAAATATACATAACATACATGTTTACTTTACGTGGTCTACAAGTTATACTGTCCAAAATAGATATGTACATAACCCACATTTCCTGTCTACGGAGCCTCTAAGAGTACAAAGGAGTTATATAATACTTGCCGGTAACAAGGCTCCGGCTATACC
>ML266860.1:9107-23360 GCA_005239495.1 Nicotiana undulata | reverse complement strand
GTTTGACCCCTCAAATCGACCCCTAAAGGTCTCATAATCTCAAGCCCTAAAACCCAATTTTTCTACTGATTTCCCATGAATTTACACTGGTTTTATGTTCTATAATCACCCATAATCGAGTTTAAATGACTAGAACACTTACCTCAATGAAGAACAACTATTTCCCTCTTCAAAATCGCCTCTAGAGCTCTTTGTCCGTACAAAAATGGTGTAAAAATATGGTTAAGTCGCGGAGGGTTTATTTTATATGAACAGTGGTTCCGCACCTGCAGAAAATCTCCAAAAACTCGGCCTCCGCACCTGCGTCCTTTTTCTCCGCACCTGCGATTTCGCAGGTGCGATCCTCCTTCCGCACCTGCGTGCATTTTGCCGCTCCTGCAGGCCCGCACCTGCGATCAAACATCCGCAAGTGCGGAAATCTCTGTGATTTCACACCAGCGGCTTTTTGCTGCAAATTTCCAACTCCGAAATTCCCATTAACCATCCGAAATCAATCCCGAGCCCCTCGGGACCTCAACCTAACATACCAACACATCGCATATGATCATTCAAACTTAGTTGCACTCTCAAAACACCAAAACTAACATCAAAACACCAAATTCACATCGGATTCAAGCCTAAGAACTTTGATATTCCTAAAATTCACCAATGATGCCGAAACTATTCAAATCAACTCCGATTGACCTGAAATTTTGCAGACAAGTCCAAAATGACATTACGAACTTGTTCCAACTGTCGGAATTCCATTCCGACCCCGATAGCCTATTTTCCACTGCCGACCGGAATCGCCAAAAACTAGCTTTCACCAATTCAAGCCTAATTCTACACCGGACATCACAAAATTATTCTGAACACACTCCTAAGTCCCAAATCACCTAATGAAGCTATCTGAGTCATAAAATCCGCGTTCCGGGGTCGCTTACCAATAAGACAACTCTTAGTTGACTTTTTCCATTTTTAAGGTTATTCTTAAGGACTAAGTGTCTGAATTCTCATTTTACCATTCTGATTCCAAGCCTATCAACTCTAACACATTAATAACAAAATAACCAATCTATAATAAGTCAATAGAAACAGTTATGATGAGGGTTTTACGTAACGACGGACCGGGTCGTTACATTGATGCTTCCTTTTCATGCAGTTTACTAATGTGAATTAATATATCATTTTGTGCTTAATGGACATATTTTTCCCCTGNTGATGAAGTATGAGCTGACTAACTCTAATTCATCAATTTTTTCAGTCCAGTTGAAGGGTGAAAAATTGAATTTTTCAATGCGAGAGTTTGCTTTAATTACCGGTTTAAATTGTGTGAATAAAGTTACAGATTATGGATATACTCCTAGTTATGTTAGCAAGATAATGAATAGCTATTTTCCTAACAAAAAAAAAAGTAGAGAAGTGGTATTTAAAAAACATAGTAACAATAGATCTTGGTTAAACGATGAGGATGCAGTCAAGTTGTGCATTCTTTATCTATTGGAATTTTTTGTTTTCCCTTATGACAAAGACCATGTGTCTTTTATAGACCACTTTAGGTTTTATTTGGTAGAGTCTAGGCAATTTGTTTCATACCCATGGGTATTAAATCGTTCAATCAGGTTATGGAATATGTTAGACACCGGCTAAATCCCAATGTACATTCTTACCTCATACGGGGATGCTCATTAGCATTGCAAGTATGGCTTTATGAGTGTTGCTAGACCGTCAACACCGAGCTTGCTACGAGGTGTTCTGACTCAATACCTCGCATATTAAGATGGTGAGCTACCAAGGGGCAGATTTGGTTAGCTGTCTTTGAAGAGAAGATGATAAAGCCTGAGTGGATAAAGTTTTACATTCTTTTACCAATCTACAATTTCGTTCATAATATCTACACTTATTCCACACTTTATGCCTTAACCGAACTACTTTCTTTTTTTCATCATTCAATTCAAAAGCATGAGTGAATCTGGAGAAGAGATTGGAGTGCTTACTTTGCCAGACAAAATTGAGCATGAAGATCAAGAAGGTGAACAATCATCTGAGGTTCCCACTAATGATCCTCCAACATTGGAGCCCAAACAAACAGGTTTTCAAGAGTACCAGGACTATGTGGCTAAGAAGATCAGAAATTTAAAGAAGGGAATTGAGCAGGTAATATTATGAAATAAAGTATATTTACATATTAGATACAATTCATAGACATTTCATAAACAACCTATTTAATATATACAAATTTGTTCATTCTGACATATTCCTATCTATAATTGCACATGTTTATTAATGTATGTTCAGGCACATTATAGAATCAACAACTTCATATATTTTTAAATTGTAGGTTGATGAAAAGCTAGAGGATTTTATGAAGGATGTATTTGTGGAACTACATGGCCTTCGAGTGTTTATAGATGATTCTGTGAAGATGATTTTGAATTTGATAAACAGGAGAAATGATGAGGATGAGGCAAAGGTAAGAGTTGTGATATATTTATATACCAAAACAAATAATGACATATGAAACAATATACTCAATCTAACATAAATTATTTAGTTTGCTGGTAGTTCAACCAAAAACAACGACCAACGAAAAGGAGTGAACAACCAGCAATTTCAGTTCATTATTGGTGAACAAGTACATGCAAGCACTAGCAAAACAGGTATATAAACTGTGAAAAATACCTGTATAGACCATATCAACATTATTTACATTTTATCCACAACTTTCAAGGCATCATTATGTAGTATTATTTATCATTTTTAATTATAAATTGAAGATGCAGTATGTAGAGAACATGTTCCAGCACATGTTGACTTATATACAGAAGTTCAAGTTCCAACTGACGAAGACAAAGCAAGTATACTATCATAATGTCATTCAGTGATATATTATTGTTGTTTATACATTTTTACATTCACGTTAAGTAATTTAAGTATTATGTTACAGAGATTGAAGATATCAATGCACAGCCCCCAATTCACGGAGTGACTGTAGCAGCTCAGACAGAAAAGGACAGTGAGAAACAGGGAACTGAAGGTCAAGAAGCACATCATGTGGATGAATGTGTTTCTGAAGGATCATACATTGAGAAGAAGGGTGTCACATTGGATGATTTTGAGTTGCCCGACAACATAACACAATTGGTTAAGTATGGCGAGACAATACCAGATGAAGCAACACCTATTCCCGGGGAGAACCAGGCATTCGGGGAAGCATGCACGATCACCGTTCATACCTCTATTCAGTTCTGGAGGCAGCAACTCTCATGGACCTAAATTTTTCCACCTCAAGCACCCTTTCACTACAGTTATAAGTGAAAATGTAGATCCTGATGTTTTGGATAAATTCAACAAGTGGTTATACCACTGTAATGCCAAAGGATCTAAGAGGTATGAATGATTAATTTGACACCTTCATTTCAGAATTTAAATTTGAAATATGTAATTCATTCTCTGAATTACTGTTCTTGGACATTTATTTGTTGTTCCAGGAGGAAGGCTACATTTTCCATAAAGGATAACCAAATCAAGCCTTGGTTAGACCTTGGAATTGAAAAGGTGGATAAGAAGGACTGGTGTTATTCCCTTGCGCACCCCGGACAAGTCCTCAACGACTCGGTATGTATCAAAGAATAAAGTAACATGATTTCATTTGTTTTCTGTGTTTGTAGATTAATTGTAGTTATATTGTAGATATGATATATATTTGTCCTTGAATTATACTATAAATTGTAGATATAACGTATTCATTCTTATAAATGTTGTTTTTATTCTATATATTTAGTTTGTACTTTATGTATCATATTTCATAATGTGTTGTATGTAAATATTGTATACGTGTTAATTTGGACAAAATTGGTATAGCTGTATTGCACGTCTGTAGTTAAATTGTAGTTACAATGTAGATCTTGAGGAAAAATACAAGATTTAATTTGTAGTATAAATGTAGATATGGATCTCTCCTATGGGACTTGCAGAATATACTAGCTTGCATGTGTTCTGTGTGTAATTGTAGTTACACTGTGGTTAATTTAGATTTTATACTTTTTGCAGCATATTGATGTTATACTGTATTACCTGAGAAAAAGAGGCAACTATGGCCCCAACAAAACACTAGGCTTACAACAACCGATTGTTTGTTCAAGACGAAGATTGAACAAATATATGAGAAGTTTATAAATGCTCCATCGGAAAAGAAGTATTCGGTTGTAAAATCCCAGGATGATGTTGCAGAATATATTCTGGGGTATAGAATACTTGCAAATGTTCCATGGGATGAATTTGACTATGTCATCATGCCCGTGAACATTGTAGAAAATTTTCATTGGGTGTTGGTTGTTCTTGACATTGCGGACATGCAACTTTATGCATACGATTCAATGGTGTCTTCACGCAATCATAAAGTTGTTCAATCATGTGTTGATAAGTTTTCAGTCATTATCCCTCTTTATTTGTCTTGTACTGGTTTCTATGGGAAGCGTAAAGATATTAACTTCAAGAATACAAAGGCGTACATTGAGAAACCAGTTACAGATCCTCTTAACATTCAGTGGATGGTTGCGGAGATTCCACAGCAAAAAGAAGTATCACTCTTTCTATACGTTTAATTCTTTTTTTGTTTATAATCATTTGTTAAATAATTAAAAAAATTGTCTTATGCAGCGATTGTGGTGTATTTGTGGCTGCCTTTGCGGAGTATGTTAGTCTCGGAGATTTGTCAATTCCCGCAAATGACCTTTCCGATATTGAACAACACCGCAGACGATATGGAGCTCTACTGTGGGACTATGCTACAAAGAAGCAGGAAGATGGGTCAATCAGTGAAAGCGAGGTTACATGCAGGCTAGCAAGGAGGAAGGGTGCTTCTGCATTGAATGAGAAAACAAGAGTACAGAGAAAGAAGAAATAGTGTCATGTTTATGTAGTTTAGTTGTTGCTAGTTGGTAGTTGAAGGAGAATACACAATTTCAGGAACAAATCTTTTATGTTTATATTGCAACAGACCTAATTGTTTTGTTAATTTCTATTCAGTTTTAGTATGTCACTTGAATATAAATTTGATGTTTTATCTTCATTTTTCAATCATTTCAGCACTATAACTTAAATATATTAAAAGTAGTTATTACAATGTTATAATACAATTTGTCTACAACTTAACTACAAATTATCTACATTCTTGAAACCCTCAATGTCGTGGGTGTATATAACTTAGTAGTTAAATTTGTTCATATTTTTTGTATGAAATACCTTCAAGTTGTAGGTATTTTATGTATATAACTGTCAGTTCCAGTTATATTACATAACAAACAGAAAAAATAATAATTCAACCATATAAATATATTATCTACAAAATATCTACAATTAAGCTACAACTTATTAACAGTCTACATTTTAACTACATTATCCCTACATTTTATCATCAATCTGTAAATTACTGTATATTACAGTTACTTTTTTTAAAGTAGTTGTATTGTTGATAATAACTATTTCATTTTAACTACAAAATATCAAAAACACCTTTAGATGTTTGACACAAAACATAAAAATATGTTAATAAACACATAAACAAACTTAAATTACCTACATAATGTTATTTAAAAACTTAAATGAATACATACAAAATTCTGCTAACTTGAACACACTACCAGTTATTTGGAATTAATATTATAACTACATGATATTTATTTCTTTTTTGGCGCATTCTTGCAAGATCTTTTGTTATGCTCTTCACCTTCACAATTTTCACATGACACCTTGTACTTCTTTGACTTTATTTCATCGTATGTTTTATATCTTTCCTTTTGAGGTCTTCCTGGCTGCCTTTTATCTCCCGTCAGTGGATTTACTACTTCTTCTGAAATATGTTTTGGCACATTCCATTTGCTTTCATCGGGAAGAGGATTTACTGGTATTTCATACGTACGCAGTAGGCTCTCCTTTGTGTAATACGGAGAGCAATAATTTTCATATGTTTCATTCCTGTGCCTTAATGATGCTAAAGCATGTGCACATGGAAGTTCTTCTAGTTGGAATTGGCCACAGCTACATTTCTTGCTTTCAAGACACACAATGTACCGCTTCATACCATCTAACACAGTATGTATATGATCTGTTGAAGCCCTCACCTACAATTGCAGAACAAACAGGAAAATTATTATTTCAAGCATAAAAATAGATTATCTATAAATTATCCACAAAACATCCATAACTAATTTTCAGTATACTAACTATATACAATTTGTCTACAATTTATCTACAATCTGGTAATAGTGCGTGTTAAGTTATTTTATTTTTCTGCACCAAATAAACAGATCTTACCCTAAACTTCTGAGATAATATTCTGTTGTTCTCCAATTCTTTGTTGAATTTGGACCCAAGGAATGTGAAAGTACCCTTCGCCTTCAACAATTTCTCGTTGGTCCAACGTTCTAGAAGTGTCCGCATATACTCTAAAAGGTCAAATATTGGCAGCTCTCTTGCATCTTTTGTTACAACGTTCAACGACTCTGCAATATTTGATGTCATTGTCCAAGTTCTATTAACCGTTGCATGTACTCTTGACCATCTATGATAGCCAATATCATATAGGTAAGATTTAACACGCGGGTCTATCTCTTCAATCTTCGACATCTTTTCATTAAATTCATCCAGAGTGTACGACCGTGCTGTAGCAAAGTACAATCATATAATTGTAGATGACCCTTCTTGAACTTTGACCTTATATTTGTACAAATATGTCACATGCAAGAGTGATGTGGCATCCCCGGATAGACAATTGATGTTGCCTTCAGGATACTCTCATTCCTATCTGAAACAACACACATTGAATGTCTTTCACCATATGCCTGCTTGAATTTCTCAAAGAACCACCTCCAAGATGCGTCATTTTCATAATCAACCACAGCATATGCCAAGGGAAATATTGTACCTACATTATTATTTCATAAAAATTTTGCGGGCAGCTTTAAAAATGTACGTTAAAATATAAATACATAACAACTGGAATAAATCTACAAAATATCGACAATTTATCTACATTTTATATAATACATACCAAATAACTACAATATTTGCTACAATATATCTACATTTTACAGACTACCTATAAAATATCTACAAAAGTTATACACTTTTTACCTGTTGCATCCATGGTGCTTGTTCTAAGCATAATCCCCCTGTAGGCTGACTTTAAAAATGTCCCATCAACTACTACTACTGGCCTACAATGTTGCCAACCACTAATTGATGTACAAAGAGCAACAAATGCATATAAGAAGCATTCATCTACTGTGTTCTTCAATTTAACAACTGAACCAGGATAAGTCTCCTCAAGAATATAAAAATATTTTGGTAAGCTGTATGAGTCGGCAGGATGCCCTCTCAAAAACTGTAAAGCCTTTTCCTTTGCTCTCCATGATTGCATGTAGCTTAGATTCACTCCGTGTTTGGATAACATGTCAGTTTGTATGTCCTTTGGTGTATAAACAGTCTTAGGATCACAATACTTTGGAATCACCATGCTACCAACTACAGCTGCAGTACGGTTGCGCAGTATGAATGTATCGTCCATTAGGGAGCATGTGTGTTGCCGATTAAAACTCCTTATCTTGAACATTACAGAATCATTAATTGACGTTGCCTTGAAGTCCCATTTACAGTTTTCACCAACGCATACAAGCCAGTAGCTACAAAATAAATACAATTTTTAATACAGATTATAAATGTATATGCAACAAAGTACTGTTCTTAACATAAATGAATTAAAAACTACAATTTGACTACAAATTGACTACAAGTCATCTACAATATGTAAAACACACATATCTCGCGTACAAATATACTTTTAATGATCTTTTCAACACAAATATCTCAATACCTTCTATGGCTAGATCTTTTAACTCTGAACTGGAACTTGTGCATCACATAATAGTTCTTCATTGCAGCAGCTACAATTTGCTTGTCTTGATACACTTGTCCTTCTTCAATATCACTTTGCGTACATTCTGCTATTATTTCACTTTGATATTCCTCTATGGCGGGAGAGGATGGCATATCAAGTAACTTTAGTGATCCAGACGAACCTGCATGAAAATAAAGATAAATAGTGTAATTATAAATTTATAGAACAATTGTAGATATTTTGTAGATATAGTGACAATTATTTGTCGTCATTTCCCCCCAAATAAATTGTAGTTAGAGTGTCGTATAACTGTATCGATTTGTAGATATCTGTTAAATCGATACTGCTTCATACACAATTAATCTTGTTTGTACTTTATTTGAATAACTTTTGTTCTAAACATAGATTTTAGTTTATTTTGAACACAAATTTTTTAAGTGAACAATTCTTACACATATATTTTCGTTTATTTTGTAGTATAAATCTAGTAAGTTTGTAGATAATACATGCGGTAATTTTGTAAATTATACAGTAAACCCCTAACTCTATGCAATTTTAAACAAAACAAACCTGCACTTGAGTTATCGATGGTGATAGCCAATTCCATATTGAAATCTCGTACACTTATGCATAACGCATATGAACCTAAGTTTTTATTCTCCTTTTTGGTCTCCATATACACACGAACCCCCATATCATTCCTAATCTCCATTGGAGGACAATTGTCGTTCACCATGTATTTGATTTCTACAATTTTCTTCGAAGTATCAATCAATAATTGCTCTGCAATGGCAGAAATCAACATACTGTAGCTTGCATTCTCATCTACTACAATTCCATCAACTTAAAAATCTCTAAATCTGCCATAGTTATCCTAATTTCCATTAAATTGTAGCATTGGGATTTTGGACATACTTTGCGTGTTGTTTATGATGTATTGTTCTAAAATTGTTCGTTTTATTGGATTCCTAGATTGAGAGAAAAAAAGATGTAGAACAGAATATTTCGAAGATTTTTTGGTTGAAGTTGTTCGCAATTTTTATTTATTTATTATATGCATTGTAGTTTCAGAGAAAAATTCGGACATGAGATACGCAATTCCGTTTCAAAATTGAATTTAATGTAGATAAATCAATCACAAGATTTTTTCCACATTTTTAGCGCGATATTTATGGGAAGAATCTCCCATAATAAATACTAAATCACGGTTTGTATATAAATTGTAGAAAAAATGTGGACTGAGCGGGTAATTTACATACTATGCACATATTTAGTAATAAAATTTCATATATGGTATAGGAAGGCAAAAATCCCCTTTTTTATTTATAATTTACACACATTACTTGATAATATCAATGCTTTTTAAAATTATATATTCATTGTATGGGTGCACGCGCATCGCACGTACCCTAAAGACTAGTATGTTTAAAAGCAGTTGTGACTCATTTGAAATAAATCTTACCTGTTGGAACAACTTTTTTTTGTTCTGAACAAAAACTTATACCAGTAATGATTTAGACCAATTTCGTAGAATACGATCCCAGCAGATCCTTAAAATTTTCGAACAATTTAAAAAATAGGTAAAAATTGTTATGAAAATATTATTGTGGATGTCCATTTATTACTCCGCTGTAGATAATCTTCCTGAAAAAGATTATCCATTTAGTATTTCATTGAAGTTTATATACAAGCAGTTGATGCATGAAGGTTGCAAGCAACTCTAAGAAATGACTTGCAGTAGCTTCTTATTAAACAGGCAGGTTGCGAGCAGCTCATGCAGGCAGCTTACAAGAAGCTCAATAAAAGTCTCGCAGCTGCTTCCTGAAAAGCTTCGCAACTACTTCATTTCTTCTATAAATAGAGGAGATTTCAGTTCATTATGTACATCAATTTAAAAGTTGAATAATATATCAATCTCTCTCTCTCTATACTTGTCTTCGATTTATTTATTTTACAGTCTTTATTTTATAACATAATTAAAATAATAGTATGAAATATTGCTATTCGTGCAATTGAAAAATTTGTAAATAATTTTACAAAGTAGAACAAAAGATAGTACAAAACTTTGTCTGTCTTGTGAACTTTTAAGTAACATATTCAAATTTTGCCAATCTCGCACTTTTGAATAATGAGTTTTTTACATTCCTATACACACCGAAACGGGCTGGAGAGACATAAACTTTATTTGAAACTTTATTACCTTTTATATATATAAATTTACTAATTATATACACTTTAGGAATTAAATGAGTATCCCTTTATATTATGAATAAATTATTTCTCATCCTTATTCTCTCTTCCTCTTGCTCTCTCTCTCTCTCTCTCTCTCCTTCTCTCTCGTGCGCTCTCTCTCTCTATCTCTCAATCTCTAATTCCAGTAATGTAGAGCAAAGGAAAAGAGAAGTAATTCCATCATTGACAGTCATTAAAAAGCTTTGAAACTTTGAATTCGAATTTGGGTTTTCAAAAATTATTATTTGTTTGGATTGGGTGTTGTTGCAAGCAATTGAGAATATTGTTTGGGATTTATATCTCAATTTTGATGGTGTTTTGGTGAAGAATAAACTTGATTTTGGTTGAATTTCAGATTGAAACTCCAAGAAGAAGAAGAAGAAGAAGAAGAAGAAGACAACATGACATACATTATAATTACAAAAATGTATTAAAGTTGTACTATAATTGTAGAAAATTTATGTTTTGCTGTTTATATGTATTTGTTATTTAAATATTGTATAAAAGTTGAACAATATAGTATAAAAATTGTATTTAAATTGTATGATATTGTAGTTGTATATATCTGGGTAGAAATAATGTATGAAAGTTGTAGATAAGTCGCATAATATATAATTAGTTGTATAAAATTTATTTTTACTGTGTACAAATCATATACAAAATATACAAAAGACATACTGTATAAAATTTATATAAAAATTATATTTAAGTGGTATGATATTGTAGTTGTATACAACTGGGTAGAAATAATATATAAAAGTTGTAGATAAGTTATATCAAGCTACGTCCTCCTTTTCTTGTTTTACTATTAATATTAAAAATTGCTTCATTCTATCAGAGTGGTCTCCGTCCGTGAGCTATTTTGATATTCTTTTCTTTTCTCTTTTATAATATCTCTTTCAGTCTCTATAATTTTAATGTGGTGGAAAAGGCAAATTATATATATTTTTTTCTCTCCATTTTTTGCCGAATAAGAGAAGGACAACATAATCTATCAACTGAAAAATAATACCGAAAATTTAGAAGGATGTTAGTCGTAAAAACTTAGCCGCCAATGGAGGACACAATTGAATACGAATTTTCAACTCAAGCTATATACATCAGTTGAGATATAAAGGATTAGATTCTCTAAATCCCTAACTATAAGTTCTAATATGGCGAGAAGAGGGGAGAGGGGAGGGAAAAAAGGAAAATGGCGTAACTAAATCCCTTGATTGAAGACATAAAATCACAAATAATGGACTGGGACCCTTCTAAGGTGGATTGTATATATTTTGTAACTAAAATGTGTTTAGGTCGAGTAAATACCAAAACATGAACATGCTTCGTAATAAGGTTTTAAATAGTGTATATGAATGAAAAAATCCCTTAAATAATTTGTACCAATGTTATGCTCGGCCCACACAACTTGTAACAAGGAAAATCTTGCCTCATTAGATTTTGTAGTAAACATTTCACGGGGCGCCCATTTGGTCACCCCCGTTTAACCTATACCCTTTAAAGTTTTAACTTGTACCCACTTTTTAAACAACTTTAGGCCTCTTTCTCCTTCCTTCTCCTCCTTCGTTTTCTTCTTCCTCATTCTTCTTCTTCTCTTTTTTCTCATTCTTCTTCTTCTTCTTCTTTAGGTGATAATGATTTTATATGGTGGATGTGAATATATTTAACGTAATTTATGATGTTTTACAATGGTGAGCTGTTGTGACACTATATTTTTTACTATTGCTTAGGGTTTCTTCTTCTTATTTTTCTTAATTGCAAAATGGGTTCATTACATTTATTGTTGTTTTGACAAATTGATGATTGTGGTTTGTTCCTGACGATATTTGGAGGTTATGTTTCAAATTTGAGCTCATTTTGAGTAGATTTAGGTATTAAATTGTATATTGGATTGTTATAATTCGAAGAACAAATTTCTGTTTTTAGGCAATATTCACTTCAGACTTATTGGCCTTAAGTGAATGGAAACCTTTGTTGCACTTCAGGCTATTTGGCCTTATGTGCATATGAAGTGCAATTTTTCACTTCAGACTTACTTGCCTTAAGTGTAGCAAAATATTTGTTGCGCTTCAGACCTTTTGGCCTTAAGTGCATCTGAAGTGCAATTTTTCACTTTAAACTTATTGGCTTTAAGTGCGTCCGAAGTGCAAATTTTCACTTCAGACTTATTAGCCTTAAGTAAATGAAAATGTTTGTTGCACTAGACTTTTTGGCCTTAGGTGCATCTGAAGTGTAATTTTTCACTTCAAACTTATTGGCCTTAAGTGCATCCGAAGTGCAAATTTTCACTTCAGACTTATTAGCCTTAAGTAAATGAAAACGTTTGTTGCACTTCAGACTTTTTGGCTTTAGGTGCATTTGAAGTGTAATTTTTCACTTCAAACTTATTGGCCTTAAGTGCATCCGAAGTGCAAATTTTCACTTCAGACTTATTAGCCTTAAGTAAATGAAAACGTTTGTTGCACTTCAGACTTTTTGGCTTTAGGTGCATTTGAAGTGTAATTTTTCACTTCAGACTTATTGGTCTTAAGTGCATCTGAAGTGCAATTTTTAACTTCAGACTTATTAGTCTTAAGTGGATGAAACCATTGGTTGCATTTCAGACATATTTTGGTCTTTAAGTGCATTTGAAGTGCAATTTTTTCACTTCAGATATTTTTTCTTTTAACAAATCCGATAAGCTAAGTTAATCGTAAAGTGGGTGTGCTTACAATTTTTTTTGCAAAGTGAGTATAGGTTCAATTGTGACCCCAAACCTGATATAGACGCAGAAGCCCCAATTTTGCAAGCAGTTTATACCAATTATGGCCCAACCGACATGAATTGTGAATAAGAAAAAAATTGTCAATCTGGCAAAACTTAGGAACAATTAAACAAGATTAATAGAACAAAGATTATCGCGCGCATAATTTCGATCGATTCTTCAAATTTAAACAGCAGCTTTAAATGATCCTATTTGTGCAAATTTACCCATTGGACTGGCCTAACTTTACATGGGCCGGTCCAAGTCAGGAATCCAACATCTAAATCATCTTTTCCAAGTCCCCAACTCCCAACTGAAATCAACGCGAGTCAAACCCAGCCGAGTCCCTCAAACTCGGTCCGAGAACTCCCCATCTCTTCCAAGATCTCATCAACTAACCAGAAAATCAGCTCCGATTGCAATTTCCGGAGTTCTTCACCATTGTCAACCACTGTGCATTCCCGCGGCATCAAAATCAAAGCATCGCAAAAACCAATGGAAGAGTATCCAGAAGAACTACGAACTCCGCCGGTGGCATTAGTATCTCTGGTAGGTTGTCCAGAACTTCACGCGACAATCACTTCTCACCTTCACTCTGAACAGCCGCCCATAAATGCTCTCGCATTGCCCGATTTCTCGAAGATCTCGATTATCGCTAAGCCTGCAAAGGACGCTTCTGCTCCGCCTCAACCTGTCGCCGGAATCCTAAAGAGAGATTGGCTTCTCAAACATCGGACTAGAGTTCCGGCAGTTGTTGCCGCTCTCTTTAGCTCCGATCACGTCTCCGGTGATCCAGCTCAGTGGCTTCAGGTCTGCACCGATCTCGAAAACCTCAAGTAGGCTTCTTTTGTCCTTTTTCCAATTGCTTCTCTCAAGTTTATGGATGTATGATTCATTAAATGAGTTTCTTAAGGCTGTGTGCTAAATGAACAGAGCTGTATTACGAGGAAGGAACGTTAAATTGGTCGTCGTGGTTGTTGCTCCATCAAATTCTAAGGGTGAGTCTTTAACACTTTGCTCTGTCTATCTGCTTTATGGCTTTCTTGCATGAATGGACTACGTGCCATATAATCGCAATTTCTCAGCTCATACGTTTTCATATGTAAGAGTTTTAAGAAGTAACAGGGAAATACTTTAACACTTGCTCTGCTTATGGTTTGACCTCTCGAGCTTCATCACATTCAGTGGCACTCAGTCCTGATAATTGGGAATTTCCAGTTATGGGTTGTAATTCTTTTTTCCTCTCCATTGGTGCTTGAGACAGAGAGATCTCTGAAATTTGGGTAAAGACAAGTAGAATTATTAAACTATACCTAAGTTGGCTCGCAATTTCTTTCTTGGTGGAGGGGGATTTATCTAAGACATCTTTCTTCTGTTCTCCCCCCCCCCCCCCCCCCCC
>MDKH01008919.1:0-17409 GCA_005239495.1 Nicotiana undulata | reverse complement strand
CCCCCCCCCCGGACCCCAGCCTAACGCTACCCGTTCGCACCCCTGGGGACGCGTTCGCGTAGAAGCACTGTCCAGTGCTCCGCGTTCGCATCTTCCTCTACGCGTTTGCGTAGAGTAAATCCCAGGACACAATATATACCCTTCACGTTCGCGAGCCCTTGGCCGCGTTCGCGAAGGGTATTACACCAGACACAGCAAACCATCAAAACACCAGATTTTTCTACTTTGCACACTCCGATAGCTACCTAAAACTCACCCGAGCCCTCGGGACCCAAAACCAAAAACACACACGACTCCCATATCATCATACGGACTTATTCAAGTAGTTAAACCACCAAAACAACATCAAAACAATGAATTAAACTCCAAAATCTATAGAATTTTCTCAAACTTCATAAACTTCTAAATTTCCCATTTTAGATCTGAAACACGTCATTTCAAGTCCGTTTTACACCAAATTTCACAGATAAGATGATTAACATATAATAAACCTGTTCCGGGCTCCAGAACCATAATACGGGCCCTGTAACACGATTTTCACATATTTATTTATTTTCAAATTCCTTTATTATTTTCAGAAAACAATTTTCTTTAAAATTTCATTTCTCGGGCTTGGGACCTCGGAATTCGATTCCGGGCATACGCCAAAGTCCCATATTTTCGAATGAGCCCTCCGGGACCGTCACATCACGGGTCCGGGTCCGTTTACCAAAAATGTTGACCATAGTCAACTTTATTCATTTAATTATTA
The DNA here is from genome assembly GCA_005239495.1 of Nicotiana undulata. NCBI lineage: Eukaryota > Viridiplantae > Streptophyta > Magnoliopsida > Solanales > Solanaceae > Nicotiana > Nicotiana undulata. The sequence continues at coordinate 16,658 of MDKH01008919.1, read as the reverse complement.
TAAAATTCCATTTTCATCAAATTTCAACATAAGGACTTCCCGACTACACGCCCGGGCTGCGCACGCATATCGAGGTGAGATTAACGAAGGGTTTTAGGGCCTCGGAACACAGATTTAGATAGAATTACTTAGGATGATCTTTTGGGTCATCACATTTAGACTACTATTGAGTTGCGAAATCGATTTTAAAGCCTATGCTTCATAGTAATGATTTTAAAGCCTATGCTTCATATATATATATATATATATATATATATATATATATGATACGTTTTGGGCTGTAAGCCATATTTGGGGCCTAGTGCCGATTTGTTTACCCCTTGGGGGATGTTTTACTATTTTCCTCACTGACATGTTAGGATTTTTCACTCAGTCTTTTCTGTGAAATTGTTTTTACAATCAGAGTATTTTGATACTACTTCTTGAAAATGAAACATTGTTTTTGGGTCGAGAACCCGGTATATTTATGGCCTTAAGGGCAAATTGAGAGTGTCTGACTGAGTGAGGCTGATGGCCTATATTGTGAGGATATTATGATATGAGTGTGGCTGCTGGCCAATATTGTGAGTTATTTATGCAATGATGTGGCTTGTTATATAGCGCTTGGGCTGTAGGAGCCCCTCTGGAGTCTCTACACACCCCTAGTGAGCGGAGGTACCTATTGAGTGATGTCCGCGGGGCTTATGCAGAGTTATTGTGAGGTTGCCTGATGGGCAGAGTGATTGTGAGGTTGCCTGATGGGCTAATACTGAAAGATATTGTTACGAGAAATGATTATGGCCCGAGGGGCAGTTTTATGAAGATTTTTACTGAGTTTTCAAACTATGATTTACTTCGTTTTCAAACTGGTTTTTACTGAGAATTTTACTAAGATACACTGATATTACACTTGTTTCAAAGGAATTCTGGAAACCGATTTTTAAACTTATGTGTTTGATGAATACTACCTGGTGACTTGGTGTTTTACTGGCTTTTGTGAAATTGTGTATCTGTACTGTGTGTTTTATATTTCTCATACTGTGATTTATTTTCATTACTACTGAGTTGGCGTACTCATAAAGACTCCTTGTGCCTCTGTGCACAGATCCAGGTACCGAATTGGAGCAGTAGCTGCCTTGTTCCTTAGCAGCAGTTCACGGGATTTCGAGGTAGCTGTCCAGCGTCCACAGCTTCTCCATTTCCCTTCCCTATTTAGTTTTAGTATTTGATTCAGAGACATATATTATAGTTTTAGCAGAGTTAGATTTATTTATTCTTAGATGCTCATGACTATTGACTCCAGTCTTGGGAGGTTTGTTTAGACTATTATTGGGACGCTAAGACTAAAATTCATTATTCTATGCTTGGTTGCATGCTTATTATTAAATTGTGAACTCTTATAATTTAACAAGTGCGTAGTAAGGTGATGGTTGGCTAGCCTAGTTCCACGATAGGCGCCATCACGGCATGTTAGGATTTGGGGTCGTGACAAGTTGGTATCAGAGCACTAGGTTACATAGGACTCAACGGTCAGGAGCAGGTTCAGTAGAGTCTTGCGGATCGGTACGGAGATGTCTGTACTTATCTTCGAGAGGTTGCAGAACTTTTAGGAAATATCTCTATTTTCTTGAACTATTTCATGCCAATCTATTGATTCTTGAAATCTAAACTTACGATGTTTCATTCTCTCACGTATGGTGAGGACACGCAATACCGATCAGGGTGACCAGACACTAGCCATACCCACAAGGGGTCGAGGCCGTGGTAGAGGTAGGGGACCAGCCCAGGCAGCAGCTGGGGTAGTACCACAGGATCCCCCTATCGTTCAGGATTAGGTTCCCGCCGATGGTGCTCCAGCGGGACAGGCTCAGGAACCGGCAGTGCCTATTGTTATTCCAGGTCTTCAGGAGACCCTGGCTCAGATATTGACGGTGTGTTCCAGTTTATCTCAGACAATTGATATGTCCACTACTGCCACTACAGCTCAGGCCGGGGGAGGCAATCAGACTCCAGCTGCTCAAACACCTGAGCAGGTTGTGCAGGGTATTCAGACACCGGGGGTAGACCCAGCCCAGCCGGTCGTCCCAGTCCAGGATTTTGTAGTTCCAGCTATGCCCGAGGATGAGCATCGTAGACTGGAGAGGTTCAATAGACTTAAGCCTCCGACATTCAGTGGCACAGAGGGCGAGGATGCCCAAGGTTTTCTTGATAAATGCCAGAGGATACTACGTATTGCGGGTATTTTGGAGACTAGTGGGGTCTCGTTTGCTATATTTTAGTTTGATGGTGCTACTTTTACTTGGTGGGAGTCATTCGAGAGGCGTAGGCCGGTTGGTTCAGCATCCCTCACATGGCAGCAATTCTCCATTATCTTTTTGGAGAAGTACGTTCCTCAGTCCCACAGAGAGGAGCAGCGCAGGCAGTTTGAGCAGTTGCGTCAGGGAGAGTTGTCAGTTACTCAGTACAAGATGAGGTTTTCCGAGTTGGACAGACATGCTTCTGAGATTGTCCCTACTGACAGGGAGAGGATTAGGAGGTTTGTAGATGGTCTTACTTATCAGCTTCGGATCTTGATGACCAGAGAGAGAGTGTCTGGAGCTACATTTGAGCAGGTTTTCGACATTGCTCGGGATATTGAGTTGGTTCGTAGGCAGGATCGTGAGGAGAGAAAGGTCAAGAGTCCTCGGGGATCAGGTAACTTCAGTGGTGCCCCTTTTAGAGGGCAGTTTCAGCACAGCAGAGGTCGTCTATTTAGACCTCCACGGCCAGTTCGCCCAGCTTATAGTGGTGTATCTTCGGGGCAGGGTCCTCGCAATTCTCATCAAGGACGTTCATCTTTTAGTGCCCTTCCAACTCAAAGCTTCGCCCGAGCATCATCTTATCAGGGTTCTTCTATGCATGGTTCGTCTGGTGGTTATCATGGTAGCAGGGGTTTTCGTCAGTTTTCATCTCCAACTCCAAGTAGTTGTTATGAGTGTGGAGAGTTCGGACATGAGTGGAGGCAGTGTCCCCGTCGTCCTAGTAGTTCAGCTCAGTAGAGGGTTCAGCCCTCGGCTTCAGCCCCAGTCACTTCACCACCTACCCAGGCCGCTAGGGGTGGTGGTCAGACAGCTATAGGCCGTCCTAGAGAGGGAGGTCGAGCAGGTAGAGGCCAGCCACGTATTTATGCACTTCCGGCTAGGTCTGATGCTATGGCTTCAGATCCGGTGATTACAGGTACTATTTCAGTTTGTCACAGTGATTCTTTGGCTTTATTTGACCCTGGTTCCACGTACTTTTATGTCTCATCCTATTTTGCTCATTTCCTGAATATTCCTCGTGAGTCTCTAGTTACTTTTGTTCATGTTTCGACTCCGATGGGCGATACTATTATTGTGGACCGTGTGTACCGGTCGTGTCTTATATCTATTGGGGGTCTGGAGACTCGAATGGACCCGATGTTACTTAGTATGGTCGATTTTGATGTAATTATGGGCATGGATTGTTTATCCCCATGTCATGCGATTCTTGATTGTCACGCTAAGACCATGACCTTAGCTATGCCTAGAGTTCCGAGAGTTGAGTAGAGGGGGTCTATAGAGCATGTGCCTAGCAGAGTGATTTCTTATTTAAAGGCTCAGCGTATGGTGGAGAAAGGGTGTGAATCTTATCGTGCGTTTGTGGGATGTTAGTAGTGAGACTCCGTCTGTTGATTCCGTTCCTGTAGTTCGCGATTTTCCGTATGTATTTCCTGCAGACCTGCCAGGCATGCCACCTAACAGGGATATTGATTTCGATATTGACCTGGTGCTAGATACTCAGCCTATATTTATTCCACCTTACCGCATGGTACCAGCAGAGTTGAAAGAATTGAAAGAGCAGCTTCAGGAACTCTTAGATAAGGGGTTCATTCGGCCTAGTGTGTCACCTTGGCGTGCGCAAGTGTTGTTTGTGAAAAAGAAAGATGGCTCCATGCGTATGTGTATTAATTACAGGCGGCTGAATAAGGTTATAGTGAAGAATCGTTATCCTTTGCCTTGTATTGATGACTTATTTGATCAGCTTCAGGGAGCTAAGGTATTCTCCAAGATCGACTTGAGGTCGGGGTATCATCAGTTGAAGATTCGGGATTCTGACATTCCGAAGACTGCTTTCAGGACCAGATATGGTCATTATGAATTCCTGGTTATGTCATTTGGGCTGACCAATGCCCCAGCAGCATTCATGCAATTGATGAATTGTGTGTTTCAGCCTTACCTTGATTCGTTCGTCATTGTGTTCATTGATGATATCCTGGTATATTCTCGTAGCTAGGAAGAGCATGCTCAGCACCTGAGGATTGTGTTATAGAGATTGAGGAAGGAGAAGCTTTATGCAAAATTCTCCAAGTGTGAGTTTTGGCTTAGTTCAGTAGCTTTCTTTGGGCACGTGGTATATAGTGAGGGTATTCAGGTTGATCCGAAGAAGATTGAGGCGCTGCAGAGTTGGCCCCGACCATCCTCAGCTACTGAGATTAGAAGTTTCCTTGGTTTGGCGGGATATTACCGTCGCTTTGTGGAGGGATTCTCCTCTATTGCTTCACCTCTGACCAGATTGACATAGAAGGGTGTTCAATTCAGGTGGTCTGATGAGTGTGAGGAGAGCTTTCAGAAGCTCAAGTCAGCGTTGACCACAGCTCCGGTATTAGTGTTGCCTACTAGTTCGGGTTCTTATACGGTCTATTGTGATGCTTCTAGAGTTAGCTTGGGAGCGGTATTGATGCAGGACGGTAGGGTGATTGCCTACGCGTCTAGACAGTTGAAGGTGCACGAGAAGAACTGTCCAGTGCACGATCTTGAGTTAGCTGCTATTGTTCATGCCTTAAAGATTTGGCGGCATTATTTGTATGGAGTGCAGTGCGAGATTTACACCGATCATCGTAGCTTACAGTATCTGCTAAGGCAGAAAGACTTGAATTTGCGACAGAGGAAATGGTTGGAGCTTCTCAAGGACTATGACTTGACCATTTTGTATCATCCGGGGAAGGCCAATGTGGTGGCCGATGCCTTGAGTCGCATAGCCGAGAGTTGGGGAAGTCTAGCTTATCTTTCAGCAGCAGAGCGACCTTTATCCCTTGATGTTCAGGCTTTAGCGGGTCAGTTAGTGAGATTGGATTTGTCAGATCCTCCACGGGTGGTAGCTAGCATGGCTTCTCGGTCTTCTTTATTTGATCATATTAAGGCAAAATGGTATGATGACCGGCACTTGTTAGTTCTCCAAGATAGGGTTCGTAGAGGTGATGCCAGAGATGTGACTATTGGTGATGATGGTGTTATGAGGATGCAGGGCCGTATTTGCGTGCCTAAGTAGATGGTATTCAGGAGTTAATATTAGCAAAGGCTCACAACTCGCGGTATTCTATTCATCCGGGTGCCGCGAAGATGTATCAGGATCTGAGATAGCAGTATTGGTGGAGGCGGATGAAGAGAGATATTGTTGAGTATGTAGCACGGTGTCTCAACTGCCAGTAGGTCAAGTATGAGCAACAGAGACCAGGTGGTTTGCTTCAGAGGCTAGATATTCCAGAGTGGAAATGGGATAGAATTACTATGGATTTTGTAGTTGGGCTTCCACGGACTTCGAAGGGTTTTGATGTTATTTGGGTCATTGTGGATAGATTGACCAAGTCCGCGCATTTCATTCCTATTAGTACTATTTATACTTCAGAGCGGTTAGCTGGTATTTACATTAAGGAGATTGTCTGGTTGCATGGAGTTCCGATTTCTATTATTTCTGATAGAGGTACTCAGTTCACATCTCAGTTTTGGAGGGCCGTACAAAAAGGTATGGGTACTGATGTAGAGTTGAGCACTGCATTTCACACTCAGACCGACAGGCAGTCGGAACGGACTATTCAGATATTGGAGGATATGTTACTGGCTTGTGTGATTGATTTTGGTGGTTCATGGGATCCGTTTCTGCCATTAACGGAGTTTGCATATAATAACAGCTATCAGTCCAGTATTCAGATGGCCATGTATGAAGCTTTATATGGTAGGAGGTGTAGATCTCTGGTTGGTTGGTTCGATCCTGGTGAGGCTAAGTTATTGGGCACAGATTTGATTCAGGATGCATTGGAGAAGGTAAAGTTGATTCAGGAGTGACTTTGCACGGCGCAGTCTAGGCAGAAGAGTTACGCGGACCGAAAGGTCCGGGATGTGGCATTTATGGAAGGTGATGAGGTACTGCTGAAGGTATCACCCATGAAGGGTGTTATGAGGTTCGGAAAGAGGGGAAAGTTGAGCCCACGATTTATTGGTCCTTTTGAGGTACTTCAGATGGTTGGAGAGGTAGCTTACAGACATGCTTTTCCACCCAGTCTATCGAGTGTTCATCCGGTATTTCATGTGTCGATGCTCAGGAAATATGTTGGTGATCCATCTCATGTGTTAGACTTCAGCACAGTTCAGCTCGAGGGTGATATGTCATATGAGGTGGAGCCAGTAGCAATTTTGGCTCATGAGGTCAGAAAACTGAGACTAAGGAGATAGCATCAGTGCAGGTGCAGTGGAGAGGTCAGCTAGTGTAGGAGGCTACTTGGGAGACCGAGCAGGATATACAGAGCAAATATCCTCACTTGTTTGAGACTCCAGGTATGTTTCTAGACCCGTTCGAGGTCGAATGTTTGTTTAAGAGGGGGAGAATGTAACGATCCGGTCTGTCGTTACGTAGAACCTGCATTATAATTACTTCTATTTCCTTTTCATAGCTTGGTTTAACTGTTATTGATTTGTTAGAGTTGGTAGGCTTGAAATCAGAATGGTTGTAGTGAGAGTTTAGTCATTCAGTCCTTAAAAATAGCCTTAAAATTGAAAAAGTCAACTGAGAATTGACTTATTGGTAAACGACCTCGGAATGCGAATTTTATGTCTCGGATAGCTTCGTTAGGTGATTTGGGACTTAGGAGTGTGTTCAGAATAATTTTGTGATGTCCGGTGTAGAATTCGGCTTGAATTGGCGAAAGTTAGTTTTTGGTGATTTCCGGTCGGCAGTGGAAAGTAGGCTATCGGGGTCTGAATGGAATTCCGACAGTTGGAACAAGTTCGTAATGTCATTTTGGATATGTCTGCAAAATTTTAGGTCAATTGGAGTTGTTTTGGATAGTTTCGGCATCATTGGTGGATTCTAGAAATATCAAAGTTCTTAGGCTTGAATCCGATGTAAATTTGGTGTTTTGATGTTACTTTTAGTGTTTTGAGAGTGCAACTAAGTTTGAATGATCCTATGTGATGTTTTGGTATAGTTGGTTGGGGTCTCGAGGGGCTCGGGATTGATTCCAGGTGGTTAACGGACACATTTGGACTTACATCAGTTGCTGGTTTTCTGGTTTTTGCACACAACAATTTTCTTCACTGCGATCGCGGGGGAAGTGATGCAATCGCGGTGAGTTATTTTGGGCTGGAACAAATTACTCTACGCGATCACAGGGGAGAAGGTGCGATCGGAGAGTAGAACGAGCCCAAGCAGTGCGATCGCGTGGGGGTTAGTGCGATCGCACAGGGTCAGGCGTGTGGGGGTGTGAGAAATGCACTGTGCAATCGTGTGCCTTGGTCTGCGATTGCGGAGGTTAAAGGGAGGAACACTGTGCGATCGCGGGGCGTTGACCGCGATCGCGGAGAGCAAAATAACTGGGCATATTTAAATAAACTCTTTCGCGACCTAAACCTTTTTTACACCATTTTTGTACGGACAAATAGCTCTTGAAGTGATTTTTGAAGAGGGAAATCAGTGTTCTTCATAGAGGTAAGTATTTTGATCATTAAAACTCAATTATGGGTGATTATAGAACATAATCCCAGTATTAGATTCATGAAAATCAGTAGAAAAATAGGGAGTTAGGGCTTGAGATTATGAGACCTTTAAGGGTTGATTTGAGGGGTCAAACGGACTCCGATTTTGATGTTCTTTATATGTACGGACTCGTGAGAGAACGAAGAATATTTTGGTATAAAAATTTCTGAGTTTCAGGACGCGGGACCAGGGGTCGGGTTTTGACCGAATTTGGATTTTTGAGCTAAATTCGATATTTTTCAATTGGAATTTATTCCTTGAGCATAATTTGATGATAAAATCTGAACTTGGTAGATTTGGATCATCCGGAAGTTGATTCGAAAGGCAAACGCATTTCGAAGTAGTTTCGGGCTAGTTTTGAGGTAACTAATGTCTTTAAATCTTGTCCTGAGGGTATGAAATCCCGGACTCTGCACCCTTTCACGGGTTTTGGAATGCAAAGGTTGGAACTTTGGAAAACTATTCCTTATTTAGGAAACTATTGAGTTGCGAAATCGATTTTTAAAGCCTATGCTTAATAGTACTGATATATATATATATGATATGTTTTGGGTTGTAAGCCATGTTTGGGGCCTAGTGCCGATTTGTTTATCCCTTGGGGGATGTTTTACTATTTTCCTCACTGACATGTTAGGATTTTTCACTCAGTCTTTTCTGTGAAATTGTTTTGACACTCAGAGTATTTTGATACTACTTCTTGAAAATGAAACACTGTTTTTGGGTCGAGAACCCGGTATATTTATGGCCTGAAGGGCAAATTGAGAGTGTCTGACTGAGTGAGGCTGCAGGCCTATATTGTGAGGATGTTATGATATGAGTATGGCTGATGGACAATATTGTGAGTGATTTATGTCATGATGTGACTTGTTATATAGCGCTTGGGCTGTAGGAGCCCCTCCGGAGTCTGTACACACCCCTAGTGAGCGCAGGTACCTATTGAGTGATGCCCCCGGGGCTTATGCAAAGTGATTGTGAGGTTGCCTGATGGGCAGAGTGATTGTAAGGTTGCGTGATGGGTAGAGTGATTGTGAGGTTGCCTGATGGGCAGAGTGATTGTGAGGTTGCCTGATGGGCTAATACTGAAAGATATTGTTACGAGAAATGATTATGGCCCGAGGGGCAGTTTTATGAAGATTTTACTGAGCTTTCGAACTATGATTTACTTCGTTTTCAAACTGGTTTTTATTGAGAATTTTATTGAGATATACTAATATTACACTTGTTTCAAAGGATTTCTGGAAATCGATTTTTGAACTTATGTGTTTGATGAATACTACCTTGTGACTTGGTATTTTAGGCTTTTGTGAAATTGTGTATCTGTACTGTGTGTTTTATATTTCTCATACTGTGATTTATTTTCATTACTACTGAGTTGGCGTACTCATAAAGACTCCCTGTGCCTCTGTGCACAGATCCAGGTACCGAATTAGAGCAGTAGCTGCCTTGTTCGTTAGCAGCAGTTCACGGGATTTCGAGGTAGCTGTCCAGCGTCCACAGCTTCTCCATTTCCCTTCCTTATTTAGTTATAGTATTTGATTCAGAGACATATATTATAGTTTTAGCAGAGTTAGATTTATTTATTCTTAGATGCTCATGACTATTGACTCCAGTCTTGGGAGGTTTGTTAGACTATTATTGGGACGCTAAGACTAAAATTCATTATTCTATTCTTGGTTGCATGCTTATTATTAAATTGTGAACTCTTATAATTTAACAAGTGCGTAGTAAGGTGATGGTTGGCTAGCCTAGTTCCACGATAGGCGCCATCTCGGCATGTTAGGATTTGGGGTCGTGACAGTAACAAAGGGTATAAAGTTTTTGGATAGTAGAAAAAGGGCCTCCTAGCCTCGAGAATGTCAATCATGTAAACCCTTCAAAATCACGACATTCATGGACATGTTTCTTTCTGGGTCTTTTTCAGTGTAAAGTTGTATGAGCAATACTTTTCTCGCAATGAACGACTCTTGTTAATTTGTGTGACTTTTTCTTGGATTTTATCTTGATGTAGAAGATGCATTTTGCCACTAAACTTATCCATTTCGAGTTGTCTGGAATACACCTTCTTTTTTTTTTTAAACATTTTCTACCTCTTAGTGCTAAACAGACTTCAATTCGTCCGATCATCCTTAAGCCCGATCTTCTTAATGATTCAAAAGGTAGAGATCCTTAATTTCCATGAGCATGACTACTTTGGTTCCATATAAACTTGGCTCATGCTTATTTTCCAAATGTTTCATGTCTCTATTCATTTACAAAAGTGTCTCTTTCTCACTTATCTCATTCAAGCTTAAATCAATTTTCTACGATCTGGCCAAAATTTCCGCATGCATGTCATGTCACTAGAACTAGCATGAAAAAAGAATGGACACAAAATGGCTGGCTATTTTATTTTTGTTATAGAATAAAGGATGGGAGGGTTCGATAGCACAAAAAGAAGAAGAAAAGACGACAAAATAAGCTACCATGGCCAAAAGAGGAGTGACTTTTCAGTTACTAAGCGGCATCTAGCCACAGACTTGCACATTAGTCTTACTATGCCATTCGACCATTTTCATTGTTATGGATTCAGCACTCAAATTTTGACTTTTGCTCAAACCATTCCCCATATTGCCTGTCGAATTTCAGGATTGACAACATGGGAATTTCACAGTAACTAATTCGCCAAAGGACTTGCAGGACTTCTCGTGTCTCCCCATAATCAAATCATCTCGAGCAGGCCATGTCCTATTGCTCAAATCTGGTAAAGTCAACCCCACATTTGCTTCCATTTTTAATTTTCACTGCCAACTTGCATACTTGCGTTTTCGGGACTTTGGATCAACAATAGTGGTGCTTGTTCCATTGCAAACCAACAAACCTTTAACTTCTTTTAGTTCAAAACAACAGCATGTTAAAATAATCATTCTTTTTTTTCCTCTCCTTTTTTTTTCTTTTTCTATCTTTTTTTTTCTGTTTTCTCTTTTTTTTTCAAACCATTCGATCGAACCTGATGTGGGTTTCCTACGTATCATGACGCCGCATGAATCAGATCTTACATAGTTCGGGAGATTGGGAATAAAGTAAATAACCTGACTCTTTTTTTTTTTGAATTTTGTATTTTTTTTTTTGAAACAAAGACTTAAAAGAAAGAAAGGAAATATTTTTTGGATTTAGATTTGTTTTTTTTTTTTTGGAATTTCGAAAGAAAAACTTCTAAATAAGAAAGAATTTTTTTTTTTTTTGGATTTTTGGACTATTATTTTAAATTTATTAAAGAAATATTTCTATTAGAAAAAGGAAATATTTTTTAATCTTGAATTTTCTTTTCAATTTTTCGAAAGAAGAATGAAAATAGTTTTGGATTTTTTTATTGATTTTTTTTTTCAAACTTTTTTGAAAGAAAGACTTCTAAAGAAGAAAGAAATTTTTTTTTTTGGATTTTTGATTTTTTTTATTTTTGTTTTTTGAATTCTTTGGGAAAAGACTTCTAAAAAATAGGTAGAAAATATTTTTTGGATTTTGATTTGATTTTTTTTCTTTCAAATAAAAGACTTCTAAAATAAAAAAAATTACTTGGAATTTTTAAGGAAAGACTTCTAAAGCAGGAATTAAAGGAAATATTTTTTGGATTTTTGAAAATTGGGGAAAAAAGACTTTCTAAAGAAGGAAGTAAAGGAAAATATATTTTTTATTTTGGATTTTTGAAAACTAGTGTCTCAAAGAAAGACTTTCCATAGAAGGAAGTAAAGGAAAATATTTTTTTTTTATTTTCTTTTTTTTTAAATTGTAAAAAGTAAAAAGCTAGAAATTTTTTTTTTTGGGATTTTGATTTGATTTGTCTTTCTTTTTTAATGAAAGATTTCTATGAAGAAAATATTTTTTGGGTTTTTAAAAAGAATTTCTTATTACTTGATTTGAGATTTTCTAACGAAGGAACTAAAGGAAAATATTTTTGAATTTTTTTTTTTTAAAATAGGGGCCGGAACCGATGAGGTTTGCCTACGTATCTCACGTCCGCTGAGAATCAGACCCGCGTAGTTCTGTCAATTTTGACGGAACAGGGGAAACATGTCTTTTTTGAAAACATTGGCTTATTTTCTTTCTTCTTTTTTTCTTGAAATTTTTGCAGAGTTTCAAATTGTTCAAATACCTACCTCTCACTCTTGTTTTTCTCTCGAATTTTTTTTTCTTTTCTTTTGCTTTTTGATTTTCTTTCCTATTCTAGAAGCCGGTCAACATGCAAGCCGAAACAAACAGATACCAAGTAGCACGTAAGATGCATCAGGATGGTCTTGTATTTCTGGTACACATGTCCTAGACGGACCCAACCCATGTGTTTAGTCCCCTAAGTCAAATGCACGTGATGCAAACAAACGCACCTACTAGGGATCCGGCATGAGGCTATTATTCTAAGTTTAAATTCTGGGTTTTGTTCTAGACCATGCTTACCCGAGCGGATAGCTCGAACCGAGGGGGGGCAGCGTACCGGGAATACAGAAGTTTCACCGGCTTTACAACTTGTCCGTACCTCGTTCTAAAATTTGGATATGACTCTAACAGAAAATAAGTCACACGAAGTGCACACTTCCCACATGATTTAGAAGACTCAGAGAGAGGAGGGTTTCGTAGCAGTTTATATACAGTTCATAAAATATCAAAGCGGTAAAAAGCGGCATTTAGCACATTAGGTTCAAAAATGTAAAATCAGATAATAAAGCCAAATATAACAGTTATATAAGCTCGAATTCTTGAACCCTAACTAGAGATTCTGGGTTCTCTTATCCCCAGCAGAGTCGCCAGAGCTGTCACACATCCTTTTTCCTCTGGTAAGGGTGGATTAGAGAGTTTTTCCTATGAAAGTGACATTATTCGAATTTGGGATTTATTTATTAATTTTCAGAGTCACCACCCAGATTTTTTACGGTGTTCCAGGACACCATTTATTAATTGAAATCCCAAACCGAGGAAATTTTGACTCTGTTTAAAATGTCTGCGAACCAGAAATCCGGGTAAGGAATTTTGTTAACCCGAGAGAAGGTGTTAGGCACTCCCGAATTCCTTGGTTCTAGCACGGTCGCTTAACTAATGATATTTGGCCTAATTATCTGATTATTTACATATTTTAAACTTATTGTGCATTTTAGCCTTTTTACTTTTTAGCCGCTTTTAATATTTATGGATTATTCCAAAACAAGTCACGATGGCGTGCACTTGTCGTTTTTTGACACGCTGTAAACGCACCACATGAAATGTACCCACAATTTACAACGTGTGATTTTAATATAGTTTGAAGTTGTGGTCGGGTAGCATGAGTTGCAAACCCGAGTGTAGATTAAGCAATCACGACTATGGTCGTGATGGTTTAATTTCTTATTTGAAACAAAACTATTATTTTAAGATAGGTGACGTATACGTATACCCGTTTAGTTTTGATGCGTCGAATAATCACGTCAAGCGTATGTGTACACAATTCATGACATTTAATTTATTTAAAAAAATAGTCTTAAGATACGTACTTTGATTACAGCTTCAGAATTGACTACACTTTATAGCCTCTCTAATAGGCCAGAATTCATCAACGACATGCCTTTTTTCTACTCATAATTGAATATTTGAAATGCACATCTTTTGAAAGGAATGAAAGAGATGGTAATCTCAGCAAAGAAAAGTTGAGGAAATATTTCATGCCACAATACTGTCAAATGTAAAATATACATTCTGCTAAGGAAATGAAATACGTATCTTTTTACGCCCAAAACAGAGAAGTTCTGTTAGCTTTTACGCCCAAAACAGAGAAGTTAGCTTTTACACCCAATTTCAGTTTACACAAAATTGACGGATTGCAACATATTTTATAATATCATGACATTTAATCAACAATTGTAGCTATTACAATATGTAATACTGAGATACATACCTCAAAAGTAAGAGCTAAACATAGCAAACCCAAATAAAGGCTAAGAACAAAGCCACGGATCGAAGCTCAGCTCAAACAGCAGTATACACCAAACAGCATCACATCCGGTCAAGGACATGAACAAGGGACTCAATTTCATTTCCGTCCATGGATTGTGTATGTTTCTCCACCCATTTGCCCAGAACAAGGTCCAGCTCCAAATACCCTCTTCGTTTACTACGATAAATGTTCTTGGGTTGATAAATTCTTAAGGTTCATGGGACTTTCAATTGCATCAAGAATAGTTGTTTTCTCATTTTCACCGGAGAAATCACCGTCAAATGGTAAAGAATGTACTTCAGCAACATGATCCTTCGAGTGAAGACTCAATCTTGAATATCCAATTTTGGGAGGAAAATTCACATAATAGAACTCCATTTCAGGGGACAGTGTCCTTGAATTTCCATGGAAATGAGGGCAGATACCAAATGGGTACTGAGCAGTAACAGCAACCATTCTTAAAATCTTGTGATGGTGAGAGTCGGGAACCAGACAGAGGAGAAACGGCGCTTAAAGGGGGTCTAATTTTTTTAGGTCTAATTAGGTCTCTATTATATAGAGGAGGTGATTAGGGTTGTAATATGGGGAATTTGGTTGGGCCTGGAATTTTGGGCCCTGAAATTAGGCCAATTTAAAATAAGGCAAATTTTATCTTTCAAAATAGTCATTTTACTACTAATTAAATTTCTTTTATCAAAACGACCTAATTAATATTTTAACTAATTAAATAAACTAATTAATTAAGCTAATGTATATTTTTTGTGACTTTTATATATTAATCTATCAATTAAAGAGTAATTAATTTTTAAAAATACGAATTAAACCTAAGATTACATGAAATGAAAAAATGTGACAATTTTTATGATTTTTCTATGATTTTAAAATATAAACATGCATGAAATGTAACTAAATAAAAAAAAGTTCTTAAAATTCATTAAAAGTTATTTTTTGATTATTTTTAGGAGTAATTTTCATGCGGGGCAAAAATTAGGTGTTCACGGATGGTAATCCATAAAGAGTAATTCAAGGATAATTGTTGTACTGCTTGTTTATGACTTTGATGTGTGCCTCTATTGTTGGTCCTTTGTGCTTAAAGTCCCATTATTAACGCACTTAAGGTATATGATTTCTGGAATGTTCTATATGTTGGAATTTGGTGGTGATCCTTGAAATCAATTGAAGTAAAAATAGTGAATATAAACAAAATGCGGCCATCGTGCCTTGTATAATGACACTTGTGAAAGGCCTAGTGAGCTAAGGAAATATTGCTTTTGTGAGAGGTTAAAA
This sequence comes from Nicotiana undulata, assembly GCA_005239495.1. Classification (NCBI taxonomy): domain Eukaryota; kingdom Viridiplantae; phylum Streptophyta; class Magnoliopsida; order Solanales; family Solanaceae; genus Nicotiana; species Nicotiana undulata. Next base: position 1,648 of record MDKH01008919.1, on the reverse strand, counting down.
ATGCTAATAAAATATTTGGACAATGTGAAATAGTCTGAGACGAATACATTACTGTATATGTATATGTGTTACCTTTGTGTGCAAATCCATATAACAATATTCTTCTTGGGAGATCGATAGTCACCGAGGAAGGGTAGGTTAAAATAACTTAACCCCGAAATTACATGTGTCGGTGTAGGGTGCATTATGGAAATTATTCCCCTTAACCGGGATGAGACTGGTGTGATAAAATTATTTCCCTTTATTGGGATGAGATTGTTGGTAAATGTGGATACGTCGAACCACACATCATTATGGTGAGACGGCATAGCCGATCGGGCCGTGATCTGACGCCATGCCCCACACATGGTGATAATTGGTGTTGGAAATTGTGATACAAAATGTGATTGTGGTTAAACCTTCAAATAAGGTGGCTTAGCCGATCGGGCCGAGATCGGACTCCGTACCAAAAGTCCGGTGGCATTTTGAACAGTGATATCGTGACTTGTGGTCTTATCGGTACTAAAGATCTCCCCAAACCAAAAATATGTAACACTTTCGTATTTTGAAAAATTAATATGTTTCAATTACACATTTGGATATAATTGATTGTAATTTGTTGTTTCTATGGATTTCCTTTTCTTTTATGGTTATTCTATTTTAAACGATGACTTTTAGCTTTACATACTAGTACTATTCAACAGTACTAATGTCTCTATTGTCGGGGGCGCTGCATCTTTAATGGATGCAGGTTTTTCCACAGTAGGTGGCAGCGATCGTCGAGAGCGATATGTTCCTTCATGCTAACTTGGTGATCCCCACTTCATTTCGGGGTCCCGTCATTTGGTTATCGTGTACTTTTCATTTGAGATATAGCCGGAGCCTTATTGCCGGCATTTCCATATTTCTCTTCATTGTACTTAGAGGCTCCGTAGACAGGTTGTGGGTGGTGTCTGGTATTGGAAAATGAATAAGAAATGTTGATCTTTGGCAAATATGTTGTTTTTTCATAAATAATAATTGTAACAATTTGGTTATTACAGCTGAAACTGCTAATGAAAATAAAAATGAAAATTGTCAATGTAATATTTATAAAGTAGGATTAATGGAGTTCATCCCTTCGTTAATCATAAATTAGTTTGGGTAGAATGAAACCTAACAGGCTTGCGCAGTCAGGTTCACTCGGTTGAGCACCGGTCGTGTCCCTCGGTTTTGGGCGTGACAAACTTGGTATCAGAGTCTAAGGTTTTAAAGTGTCCTAGGATGTCTCGAAGTCGTGTCTAGTAGAGTCCTTCTTATCAGTGTGTTGTCGACCACATCTATAAGTTAGAGGCTATTCAGACATTTAGGAATTTCACCCTTCTTTGATACTCCAGGTCGTGCGATAGAGCCCAAGATAAGGAGCTAATTTCCTCGCTAAGTCTTATTCTCAAGACGAGTAATCTTGATACCATAATCCATGAGTTTTGTCACTACCCAAGCTGATGGGCCACGATGGGCACCCGGTACCTTACTCAACTGAGTACCAATGTACGTATCTTTGTCATTACATCATCATATACTCGTGACATACGGGCCTAATAGGCCAACAAAATCATTTATAAATTCTAAACATAGGCCGACAAGGCCATACACGTATTCGTATACATGACATCTGTCTACAAGCCTC